>JAMKCH010085904.1:0-40316 GCA_023653785.1 Ophioderma brevispina
ACATTTGAGCATCAAGCATAATTCTGGACAATACAGACGTAAACAAGAGAAAATGGCTGACAGAGGGAGCAGAAGAAAATTGGTACACGACTCAATTTGTAGTATAGTTATGGTAATTGGTTTATATTCGTGAGATAAATCATGCCAACAGTAACAGTGACTCTTGTAAGTCTTACTTGAAATATTCAGAGACTACTGTAGAATGACAGCAGGGCCACATGAGCGAAATGATTTCATCATTCATCATCATCACTGCCACTGCCAGTCAGTTAGTAAAACTAAAGGAACTTTAGCTACCGTGATGAACGTTTTAATTGGGAGTACCGAAAACGTCATTCCGATTAAAGAATGAGTCATGATTTGCTCTTATATTTAGGGTTTGACATTGCGACTAACTGCAGTGCCAGCCAGGCTATGACATGATGGAGTGCAGTGTGTTTACCAAAAAGACACATAATTAATTTCTATAGATGATGAGGGTGACATCAATGTTACAAACACAAGTTTGGCGGCTGGTCTGCTGACATGTTAGACGGCACGAAGAAATTGGCCATTCAGTACGCATCACGCCTGAGTGATTGATGAGCGCGAATTTTCCAAAGCACAAGCCCTGCCGGTGCTCACCACCTCCGCCGGCAGTGATTTTCGTTGCAGTGTTGACGTACATGTCCCTCAGCTATACTCTCTGAGGTAGTAATAATGATTTGAACTGATTCGAACAATATGCTGCATGTGGCGGGAAGGTTGCCACTTCCTGGTAGTCTGCTGAGCATGACTCCTCCTTATGTACAATTATCATTAATGCATTAACTTAATCAATGGAGGTGTCATGCACCAAAATATGTGTAACTGATATGACAAAATGTTTGTTACATCTCCAATAATTTTCACGCTTCATGAAAATAAATATTACCAGCTGCCCCTTGAACAGTTTTCCTTGAGTGTTACATTAACAGGATAGTTCGTAAATAACTTCATCAACTTTTTATGAAGTGAAATTTAAGGAAATTTCAAGACTTGTACTTAAGATTCAGACCGGTGACTAAGTCTGATTTTGTATTGCCAGGTGCTTTAATGAAAGTTTTAGCTTGTATTTAATAAAATGGGGATATTACTGGTGCTAAGGTAGAAGAGTGTTTAGGCGAACAGCACCGGTGTTATATGAAAATTGGATGGTGACATGTTGTCGTGGTCAAATTGAAGGTACACAAAAAGCAATTAGCTGATACCACATAATGTTTTGGGACTTCACATTATAGACTGTTAAAGGCAGACTGTTAAAGAAAAGTCATGGTAGAGTTACCCAATAATGGGAATAGCACTCCTGTAGATAGTTCTGGTAACAAACCAGAGGTCACATATCTTTTAACACTACTGGTTTCGTTACTGGAACTATCATGTAGACAGCGCATATAACAATAAATTGTAAAACAGAATAGATTAGTCTCGCACTTTCGTAACGCTATGGCAATTCCGTGATGAGAAACTTTCTAAAATTAGAAAGGCAGTTCACCCCACATTTGAGACACCTTACCTTCCAATTTCTCCTCCTTTGTGCAATATATGGACTCTCCAATGGGTTAAAAAGTCCTTAGAATTAATTCCTGGAAGTCAGTGGTTAGTGTAAATTCTTGAAGAGTTTTGAGCAGTAAGAAATCACAACAATATTGCAGACAGCGCAACGGACATTTTGTTTATCGTTGAAGCCTGACGTCACTAGCAGCGCTTGGCCACACAATCCATCGCGCTGCGCACAGCACAACGTACCTTCCGGGCGTTATATGTCAAACGATGGAGGGACTCAGCTAAGATCACAACTGTTCGCCGACACTCTGTTTTTGAGGTTGCTAAGTCGTTTACACGCCCAATTGGGCTGCTTTTGACCATCAAGTAGTGCGCTCAAAGCGCCATTTTCGGTAGGACTCGGTGGAGCTGTGTTTTTGTCACAATAGAAAACCAATGATTGGGCTAAATTTTCCCCACCACCTGCCGCGCGTGTCCACGCCTAACTGAATTTTTGTTAGCAACACTGGAGATTTGCAACACATGTTTGATCATTCGACTCGGAGTTTGCGTGCACAAAATTTGTTAAATATAGTCTTCCAGATGCCGGTTTACTTAGATACAAAGGGTGAGAGTAATACAAGAAGAAGATCGCTCAGGTTGGTACAAGTATTTGCAGCATTTGTATTAATATTAGAGATTTTCGTCTGAGAGATCCTCTTTCGTCACGAGCGAATAGACCCTAAAAGCCCAGTCACTGATATTTATATCAGGCGGAGGAAGCTGAGTCTAAAACAGACTGTTGATACGCCTGTCTGTGTACACAGCCATTTCTTACTAGGTGGTAGCCTATGACTATACCTACGGCAGCTACATCGTGTCTACCGTGGGCCGGCTACTGCAAGTACATATGGTTTATTTGGAGGGCCAGTAGCTGTTGTGATGCAGACAGGCTTCCAAGTACACAGTGTTAGCTATACAATGATGTGGCTATGATACAGTACCTACCCCAATGATACATGGATCAAATCCATGGGTTCCTACGTGACCCATGGAAGACGGTATGGCTCATAAGCCTCAGTTAAAGGCATGTTTACAGTAAAGAGACCATGCCTTCCCTTTTCAGAATAGAGTTGTATTAGAAAGCAGAAGGATAATTGAGTTAATTGATTTATAAGGACATGTATAAAGAGATAATAGTTTTTAATTTTTTGAAAAGGTTGATAATAGCATTTTAGCAAAAAATGTGTTGATAACATTATATTTTTTGGACGGACCGTGTTATTCTAGGAGAGGTCAAAAAAAGTAACATTAGTAGTATAAACTTCAGACAGGGATCCTTTTCATCAAGAGAAAAATAGTATGGAAAACATTACCCCCTTATGGAAAGTATTCGCCTGTAGTTTGGTACCAAATATATCAATATGCATTGTATTCAATATGGTAAGACATTCCATGATTTAAATAATGCTAATGTGACGCATTTTGGACGGGAAACACACTTCCCAAAAATGTCCATTCAATAGTTATCCCAATATTGGTTGGGTGGAGAAACACTCCATGGTATCCTTCCTTGTCTCTTCATGTTCAAATAATAACATAGGACTTCTGAACTGTGTGAACAATTTCTCTTGATTTTCATGATATTGAGATTTAAAATATGTTCTAAGGGGAATTTGGATTATGGGTATCTGTCTATGATTCTAGGTAAAGTTGGACTCATATGTATTGTATTTAGGAAGACTGCGGCATGTAAACAATTGGCATTTGGGGTCCACACTGCTAATGGGGATATGTGTACAGTGGTTTCCAAAACACTTTCCTCTGTGTTAGTAGGTAACAGACTTCGTAGTCACAACTAAAATTGATTTACTATTTTAGAATAGCTCAAAGTTTTGAAATGTGATTTTGTGGTGTATTTACTGCCACATTGTTTCCTGAATGCTAAAATTACCACCTGGGCTTATACCCGAATATATGCTAGTTCCTGTATTTTCTTTAAAAATTGGGGGTGGGCTTATACCTAGTCCTAGTACCTAGGACATTCGAATCCATTTATCATTAGCACTGGGCAGTATCGAACAGCTTGCAGTCTCATGTCCTAGTACGTTGTACTGAAGTGACATACGTATTATGACACAAACTTTGCAAGGTTACCGAGACAAAAATAACCGCCAATACGCACTCAACCACATTCATGGCATTCTTGCAGCACAAACAATGCTTCCATTACTTACATACCATTAGTTTTTCAATTTGATATCCCAAGAGGTTCATTTGAGAAGAATAGGACAGAGCGATCGTTCTCAAAGCGCAATGAAGTCCAATTTAGAAACCGGAAGCATAAATCACGAGGTTAAAGGTCGTACACATGGTAAACAAATGCACACCCCCGATGAACACAAAATCCGTTTCCAACACATGCACCGATGCCGGCCAATCCCATACAAAAAAAAAAAGTCAAGAAATAAACTATCACATTAAATTTTCATTTTCAGGATTGGAAAATAAAATTTTGGCCTTATCCCAAAAGTGAGGAGGGAGGGCAATAGAATTCCGGATACTTTTTGACAATCGGCCTAACATTTGGAAATAACCCTGCTTTTTTTATAAAAACAATGACGCATGGGCTAAATTTTGTGATTTCTTTCTTGCCTTCCATCGTCGGGACCTCTCCGTGAAAATACGGCCACACACGTCGATCGCGTGAGAGCAATGAGTAACAGGTGCACACAACAGATTCGGTAACTAGAAACTTCCTCTCCGAAGCAATTTCCAAACACAACAACTCACCAAAAAAAAACAAGCCAATGGCCAGAAACCCCTTCGTAAAATGGCTCTAGTCAATTTATGTTAAAAAGAAGAGCACACCGGACAATTTTGGCTCTAGATATCTCCGGCAAGGCGTGGCTTAGCATCTTGTCCAGGAAATATAGAATCACACACACCGCCGCAAAAAAAAAACACCGAATGCGTAGTTCGCCAGGGGCGTGCATACTAATCCCATGATTCCTTGCGATTTCTCTATCCTACTACGAAGGTCCCCTGGTGTGGGAGGCCCATAATGAGTAGAACTCGAAGAAAGTCCGCTATTTTTTTTCCGGAAATCGGTAGTGACAATTGACATCAACAATCTCCTATGAATCATGAGATACACATGCTTGCATGGACGTACTTGAGAGGGTTTGTCGCGACAATTTAAAAACAAATTAGATCTCTTGAAAGTTGAACACATCTCGCCGAGTTTCAGGGTACATGTCTAGGCCTTGAAGCCACCGTGCGGTAAACTCAGTATCTTAAAACTGGGTTACCATGTTACTGTAACTAGCTTATACCCGAAGATGAGGCTTATACCCACTCCACCCTAGTGGTTACGGGTAATGGGTACATGATCAGAACAAGTCCTTCTTCTGCTGTAGGTGAAGTCCCCCGGGGGCGTAGTTAGTTCTTACAATGCACACATGCGGCTTATTGCGGGTTGGAATGAAATTACAATCATGAAACATGTGACTGAGTATCGCCATATAATAAATATCAAAATGCTTTAATGAAAGGCATGTATGTGCTCAGCTTGGATTAAGCTTTTTGATGTTGAATTAGCCAAGAAAAAAACAAGTGTCTCAGAAGCCACGTTCAATTTTGTTTTTAAAATTGGTCTAGTATTAAGCGCCTTTATTTTTTTTTTTTTAGGTTTTTTGCTCATTTGAAGTTTTGTTTGGAAAATTTTTCAGAAAAAAAATGAAAATCCCGCTTTCACATTAGCATTTTCTAAAACAAAAGAAAAATGTATTTCGCATTTGCATTTTTCACATTTCATCTGAGAACAAACTGTTCTTTTTTTTAACCTATACTGGCAAATAAGGATGTCTTTGGAAATGTGAAATTAACACAATGTTTGCCTTCTTTACAGGGTGGGGCAGTGGGGATCTGCTGGGAGCAGAAGACATGTTAGATAAGCAGAACAACAGACTATCACAAGGGTTGGCAGCCAAATTGTCTACTCTTAAATCGTATGTGGTTTATGTATTGTCGAACCCATCCTTTTCGAAGTTGTGTGTGTGTGCACTCAGGTGTGTGTCCTGTGTGTGCGTGCCATGAACGTTTCACATTTATGTACAAAAACATAAAATTGAAATATACTTAGTATAGAATGTTGGAAAACCTCCTGCCTGAAATGGAACATCACCACCCTAATACATGAAGTTGCAATTCAATAAACAAAACCAACTAAGCTCACTGCACATAGTGAAAAAACATCTTAAAACTACTCAAGAACCGGCATCGTCTTTTTTGAACTAAAAGAGTTAATTTTTGTTTATACAAATTTGAAAAGTAAATTTTAAGATAAGGAACCGGCTTAACATTATACATATTAAAGCATAAGGGATTTTCTTTAACTAGTGATCTGACTGCTTAACTGATTTAATTGTTTTTAACAATACACGCTCTTGTCTATGCACATTACACATAGTTTTCCTTTCTAAACAATCCTATGTAAACATAGACAAACGGCCACACTTTTTCACAGCTGTTTGGGACCCCCATGCAAGTTGTCCTCTTATTTTAATTGGAGTCAATTTGAAGCAAATGGTGATCAAACAATTTTTGAACAAACAAAAAAAAGAAAAAAAAGAAAAAACACAAAATAACGAAATACGAAGGTACATGCAAAAGGTACCAAAGAAAAAGAGAAAAAATCAAAATACAAAAGGGGTTGGCAACCACAAAAGCAGAAAAAATCCATTCCGTGAATCTTGCCATAGGCCCAACAAAAGGTCATAATTTGTATTTTATAAAGATGCACCCGCCTATGCCTATTTTCCCATAGAAAGAATGTGAAAACTATATTTTTTATGAAAAATCATATTTGCCCACATAAAGTTTCACATCAAATTTGCACAGAATGCTAGTTAGTGCAATAAGTGCTTATTGCTTCCCAATTTTTTAAAAGTGTGTCGCTGTTGCTATTTTTTGTTTCATTCTAGTGGTTTTTGTCAGCTTTGTTTTAAGTTCAATTTGGTTGGGGATTTGGCCCATGTCCCAGGTGAATCATATCCCAGTGATAGAATCAAAAGGACGGTGTGAACAGAAGACCTCCCTCCCCCTCACAATGTTGGCAGATTGAAATGAATATCTAAGAAATTGAGATTAAATCTTCATTGAAAACCAGGAACAAGGTTTAATAATGTGAGTTATTCATGTGTGAACTTGGTTATTTTACAATGGATTGAATTTTGTAAATCAAGTTCATATGTTTAATCAACATTCCCGTTGGCCCACATTAATGATCCTGATAACGTTAACCCCACAAGCAACAAAACAATGTCCATAAAAGTGAACCAAAATAAAATCCAACAGCTAATCCAGATATGATCTGGCATTAACTGTGGGGAAGAATAAATGTTTGGTGCGACAAGTCCCTTGTATACAGTCTGCCAATTTTCCCACAATGTTTTGATTTTGTAATGTTAATTGATAGAACTACTAACATTTTGGGGAGGTCAAAGAGTTTATTAAAATTAAAAAAAAAAAAACATTCTGGGGTGAAGATGGCGGCATAAAACTTATACATTTAAAAGTGATCACATCAAATCAAAATCTCAAATGTTTTGGAAATTTCCTAATGTGGTAATCTGACCAAATTCCACACTTCATGGAATGGCAATTTCGCCCTCAGGATCGATATTAGGTATAATATGTATATGTCGCATGACTGCAATGATTTTTGGTCATTGACTTAACATACAGCATGAGGTGCTTTTTGGATTAGTAAACTGTTTGTTTTAAACTGTTTATTTTTTAATGATATTTCCAAAACAGATCTATTTATATCACTAATAAAAATAATTATTTTATTTTTTCTGTCATGTACGAATTAATTAATAACTGCAGCACAGTGCATTAACTCTTTTGCTGAGAGAATGGAGATAATTTCAATGCACTTGTGCTGAATTTGATGCTGGGTCCTGAAGGAGGCCCATAGGGACTAAATCAAAATCTCTGGCGCATGTTACATTGATTTTTCCCATTTCACTCTCAGAAATAAAATACACCTATATTGACCTATATGAGTATGTTTAGTAGGTATAACTTTTGCTACTTACTGTCTACTACTTAACGCCTTGGCAATTTGTCCCATGACCCATTCGTTTTTTGGCCAACTTTCCTACAGCACACACACACCCATTGGGAAGTTATAATGCACTTTCAATTCACTATTTATTTTTGTTGCATTGGTTTTCATAACCACAGTTTGGCTATGGAAGTGAGGAAGGAACCTAAAAACCAAAACAAAAACACTGACTTGGAATGGAATGGTACGTAATTTACGCAGCTTTTTGTGGGCCGCAGCTATAGCTGGCAGGAACCACTTAGCATCCGTTGTTGCGGTGTGTATGGTGTGTGTGGATGTGGTGTGGGGGATTTGTGGTCCAAACAAATTGTTTTAAGTTTTTTTCCTTCTGCCAGGCCGAAATTAATCCTGGAATTGCCCAAACCCTCATTCAGTGGTACTCAGTTCTTCTTGTGTGTATACAGCCCATTCATTGGTTTTACACTTCCCAGGGTTCTGATACTGGCATTGAGTTCAGGAGTCCTCTTTCCAAATGCATGGCCATGGTTTGGATAAACATACCCTACTCCAAAAAAAACCGCAGTGAATTGGACTTCCCTGCTTTGCACTAAATGAGATATAGTCCTACTAAAGGTAGCTATGTAACAGTTTTTTTGTTTTTTGAAGATTTTTTAAAGATTGCAAAAATTTTGCTTGCAAATTAACTGTAATAATGACTTCTATATTCCTATATCCAATTAATTCCAAAAAATAATCCTTTCCAATGTTTATAATATAGAATTGTGGTACAGAATTTACAATTGTTTGTATGTAATTTTAACACTAAACTACTGATAGCATGAACTATTTCGATAAGCAGACTAATATTTCATGGTGTGGTACAGGCACACTTTTTGTAGCAGCAATGTATGACAGATATTACTAACACAACTATTGATTTGGCCTTGCCCTAGATAAGAATTTCACCTATAAAATGGAAAGTATGGTAACCTGAAGCTTGGGTTCCATGCAATGGATGCAATTTCCCTACTTTCAAAATAAATACCAGATTTTATCACCAAAAAACGATAACATGAAACTGAATGTCCTTTTGTTTCACAATAAAGGTTGATCATTATGAATTGATCCCTTGCATAGTAGATTCAGTGCAATATAGTTGTTACAAAGCTCTACAATTTGGTTGTTGTTCATTTCACACATTGTGCACTAAATGCAGAAGATTGTCCTTTTTAAGGCTCGTCTTGTTTAAATTGACCTCAATTGAAAAGTTTTAACCTTCATTGGGAACAACATTCTGTCAAGTGCCCAATGGGGATCAGTCTATGTTTAATGATGTCAAAGGGGTCACTTTGAAAGTTCAAAGGTCTGTGAGGTCAAGTTGAAAAATATGGGCCTAAAAATGTAAAATTCATCTAATTAAAACTGTGAAGTTCAATTGAACCAAACTTTTGTCCTAGGTGCAAAAAAACCATGCGACTCCTCATAGGTTGTGTGAGATTCAAGGTCAGTACCAGGGTCAAGGTCATGGGCGGCCCCCAGCTTTTATATTCTTCTTTGAATAATAGCGAGCGCGAAAGCCGAGAACCCGCAAATTTCTAGTTCTCTATCTTTTTCCAAACACAGGCGGTAAATATTTATGTCTATATACTTCCCTCATTTTGTATATAATACTTGCTCATAATAAAATTTGTGAAAACCAGTATGAACCTTTTCTACCACTGTTCTGTAAAGTATCAGTTCGAATCATACATCAAGTTTGTAAAATTTCACAACCCCCCCCCGCCAAAAAAAAATGCCATTTATTTGGATGTAATAATGATGGCGACAGCCATTTTTCCTCTATTTGTTCTTTAGACTAAAAAAACAATTTCAGACAAGAGCTGTTTTTGTGTTTAGGTGTAATGGTAACCATTTAGAAAAAGAAATTTTGGTGAAGTTGTTCTTGAATCTTAAAAAAACTATTTCCTTCTATGCAGGAGTTTTGAATAGCATGGTTTGGGATAGCATCTTTTGATCGGCTAATTTTAAGAAACGTGAGAGTAGCACTGATGTTAAAAACTTTTGACAGGTCATGCTTTCAGTAACCCTAACTACATATTTTTTGTTGTGGATTTTTCTCAATGAAGCAACCTGAATGCTGTGCATTAAAGAAGCCATGTCCCAGTTGCAATAGCCTTGTCCTGCCGCAGAAACCCAAGATTTTCCCCGTAAGTGGTTCAAAATTTTGATATCTAAAGACTACTAAATTTTTCCGATTTACCTTGTGAAATCTTTAGGGCTAAAGGTTCTTTATTTTGGATTTATGAGCGAAAATGTTACCCATTTGGTCACCAATATTAATTTCACACAGTACTTTATAGGAATGGACAATCGCAAAATCAGTTTCTAGCTCCTCACATCACTCACAACGTGTTGAAAATATCAGTGCGAAACTTTACAGTTGGGTTTTTGGGTGAAGACCATTTTGTTCAAGATGAAAACCTTACTTAACTCAGGTCATCCCCCTTTAGAGCCAAATGAAATCATTCCATGCCAACCATCAGGCGTGACCGCCTTAACGTCAATTTCCTTTTCCCTTCTTTTGGCATAGGAGTAATGTAGAAACCTGGTATCAAGAAACCAAAAATTCTGAATTCCTGAGCTCAATAAACTCCAATTGTTTCTTGCTATAAAGGCACAGAACAATTTTGAAATTAAGAGGGGTTCAGGTTTGCCCGATCCGCAGGCCTCCAAAAATAAGAATTAGGGCGGGCAAGGCAATTTTTGGTCCCAATTTTCAAAGGGCACCAAGGCATTACATGTTAAGAATAAGCCATTTTTTTTTAAGGGCACCCAAGGCAAATGTAGGGGCACCCAAGGCAAATTGCCTTAGGTGCCTCAGGTTATTTTTGAGCCTGTGAAATTCCAAAATATCAGTAATATCAAACAAATTATTTTAATTAGTGATTGAACTCTGTCTCTTGCAAATTCGTCAAGCATTTTTATTAAAGGCATTCCTATTGGTGACAAAGAATTAAAAATTTTCACAAACAATTTGCGACGATTCCACTTTTTTTGTCCACTTGTTTTGTAGATGGTTCCCCTACCTTCTTTTTTTAAAAAACTTTTTGATGTTTGGTGACAAATTTTTATAAATGCTCTGGAGGCTAAATTTAACTTGTCAAGTCAAACATTATGGATTGGCTCGCAGAGAGGTTCTCTTTAAATTTTCCCTTTCTCTAATCAAGGTCTTATTTTGGAAAACTAACCAGTTTAAAGCATTGGGTATTTAATTTTTCCTCTGAATGTTAATTCTTATTTTTGATCTTAATTACAAGGTTAAACTTGAGCAGATTGAGGGTACTTTGCATTGTTGGCGTTTCTAGAAATCTTTTAAGAAGAGGCATCAGCCCCAGAGGTTTTTGGTTAGACCGAACGAGATACCAATATCTGGACACGGGAAAATTTCAGAGAAAAATATAACTTTTGAAAATATGAAAGTCTGTCTGCCGGGACCCGTGTTGCGTGTAGCCCCGTATAGGGTAAAGTTAACTATGGGGGTCAATTTTGAATGCTCTAAATCTAATATAATATAGCTCTCAAATTAGTCCTTAGTAAAGCAGGATTAAAAAAGTCCTTAGGTCACACGTTGTGTGGGTGCTTCCTTCCAGATATTTGAGAAATTAGGCTAAAGTCATTTGTTTATTTCAAGAAAAGGTCACCCGTTGCAATAAAACCCAGATTTGTTGTAAAAATAATTTTTTTTTAAATTAAATGATACTGAATGCCAAATATGAAATGCTTTTGCACTTTCCGGCATCTCCTTGTTGTGATAAAATGGCACTGTAACAAATTCCCGTAAGGACTCTATGGGACGGGGGCATTATACCCCTCCCTCCTATGAAAGAGAACCAACCTATGCAAAATAAAAAGCAATATTTTGAATCATTATCATTAATATGTTTTTTTTTAATATTTTTTACAAAAGAAATCTTGGTATACAATTGTTGACCTTTCTTGAATAAACAAATGACCTTTAGCCCTATTTTCCCAATCCTCCTTGGAAGGAAGAACACACACATCTGACCCAATTGGACTTTTTTACTCCTGTAACCTAGGAAAATTTGAGCTATATTTCATTGATTTAAGCAGTTCAATATTTGACCCCCATAGTAATTTACCCCTCTCCTGGGCTACAACGCAACAACGGGTTCCTCCGGCAACTTCATATTTTCAAAGTTATATTTTTTTTCCTCAGATGTTCCCGTATTCATCAGTGGTATCTCCGTTCTTCTAACCAAACCCTTCTGGCTGACGGGCTATTTCTATTATCGAAAAATTTGGGTGTTATTAATCTCTTTCTTTTACCCAGCTTTTATTTTCTTATGTTTCTGTTTTGTTTTTTTAAATTCCAACTATTTTTTTTTAAAGCAGCTTAATCATTGTTTTTAATAAATTTATTTTGATGGTGGTAATGATGGAGGGTGACAAGGAAATGTTTGGTAATGATTATTCCTTATGTGGTTCTTCGTATGAATTGTCCATTTTTCTTAACGCAATAGCCCAAAAAATGGTTTGGGGTTTAACTACTGTTGATAAAAATTTATATGAGTTTTATGGAAAACCATTGAATTATCAAAGAATGATCAGTAATGTGAAACAGTTATGGTTGTCTTGGGGCTCCTGATAGGGTTGTTACATAAATAATTTAATATTGTACTCAGTTAACTGGCACTTAGAACATGGTCGTTAACCGGGAAAGTGGCTGGGAAGATATTTTGGGTTTATAAATTTTCTGAATCTTGGTGCGTGCCAATGTTTGTGGTTTAAGAATCAAAAAGCTAAACATATTTTTACTATGAAGATTGGTGTGACGTGGTACTATGTTATATTAATGATTGTAACTAATCCTCCTCTGCCGGTAGTAAGCTTTTTGGAAGAAAAATTAATTCTTGATTTTGATATTTCCCTCGTGGGTCGGAAAAATTCACTTTTTTATGAAAAATATCTAGTTCATGGTTGGATAAGCCCAATTCTGAAATTAACCCATGTTAAAAGTTTCTTGATGTCTGGTTGATAATTTTTGAAGGGACTCAATAAAATTCCTAAATTACTTATTCCTTTTTTAATTGTGAAAATGGTATTCCTGAAAAACGTAATGCTACTTGGAATATATTGAGGAATGACCCCAAAAAAAAAAAAAACCCCCCCTTAGAATTTGGAAGAACCTTGGAGAAAATTCATCATATTGGGTTAATTTTTAGATGCCCCATTGATTCCGTCTTTCATTCTTTTTATTTCAAGATCTTTCATAGAGATTGCTTTAAAGATTTCCTTGTTCAAGATTAATAGAAGGGATTCGCCAAATGTTTCTTTTGTTGATTAAAAAAGCCGGAGACAAAATGGTTCATTTATTTTGTGAAGTGACGTGGTGAAAACTCCATTTGGGATGCTATTTTATTAATAAAGGGATTAGAAGTCAAACCTGAATAGTGATTTTTCGTGTTCAATATTCGAAAAATGTTTGGTTTTCCTGATGATAAATTCCTTACATTTTTGTTTTTGATTGTTAAATATTTTATTTATGTTTGTAAATTTCAAAACAAGAGCCCTAATTTTAATAACTTGAAAAATTATATCAAAATAGTCAGAGAAACTGAATTTTTTATTGCAAAGAAAAAAAATAAGCTCTCTAAGCATTTTAGTAAGTGGAGGTTCGACCTTTGATTTTCTGTGGTCGTCATTTGCGTGTATCCTTGACTGCATGATCTCTTCTATTTTGGATTTTCGTACTGATAGGTTTATATTGTGTGCATTTTATTTAGAAATTGTTTATTCTGTAGATTATGTATAGAAATATGGTAATTTTTCTTTTCATGTGTTTTTCTTTTTTCTTTTTCTGGTGATTCATTGTGATTTTGTGATTTTTCTTATGTTCTTGATGATAAAAATAAAACAGAGAAATATAAAAAAATGAGGGGGTCAATGTCAAATATGTGCCACAAGGCAAATGTTAACATTTAGGGGATGTTAACTCTAAAACATTAGGCCCTACCAACAGTCATTGTGGGAATTGTTATTCTACGGTATAGTTTACATAACATAAATTTCAAATACTTTTGCAGAAAGCCTGTAGTTTTCAACAATTTGGAGTTATAGGGACCTTAAAGGTGCAACGAGAGATTTTTGAGGCACCCAAATATTGTGTCATAATAGTAATTTCATATAGATTAGACATTCAATAGATGTCTTACTTTAGGTTTGGCTACAGGAATGTCTTAAAAGAGAGAAAAAAGGTGATTTTGATTTGCTTATATTTCAATATAAAACATAGGCTGAATTTTGTATTTGCTCCTGTACGAAATTAGAAATTTCACAATTTTTGTACCAAAGAAACATTTCTGAGCTTAATCCTTTCAGATGGGGATATTTTTGATGGAAAGCTTTGCATCAGGGTAAAAATCAGTACATTTGATTTTTTAAAGGACACCTGATATGTGAAATCTCTCGTTGCACCTTTAAAATGACATGTTTTCCATTTTGATCAATGTTTAGGGGAGTTAGATCTCAAAAAAGTAAATGTCACTGTCCAAAGTAGCATTGATTAAAGCCAGTTATTAAGTATTATTTGCAGATATAATTTGGCCAAAATACAACCCTTTGAAAAAGCATATTTACATTTTTTTCAATATTTGTGGGTTTGGTTCTCATTTTATTTTAATATGAAAAATATCAACAAAAATTGCATTTTGTGCACACAGAATTCCTGTGTGTCCAGATAATTTGACTCAATAGAAACTTTCCACTATTGCCTATTTGCCAGTATCTGGCTAAAATTTTATCCGGTTAATTTTTGTCTGCTCAATAAAAACAGTCAGTCAGTCAGTCAGTCCGTCCGTCATTTTAAATCAGGTTTTGTCCCCACTAACGGGGGTGGCCGGATTGACCTCACACTCACCAATACTGCTGTGTGTGAGGATTTATTGGAGCAAAGGCAGCATGTATGGCTCAATAAGAAATTTTTTCAAACACTCTTCTGGTCTGAAATTTTACATGGAACCTATTTGCAAATTATGTGGAGCTCTCATGCTACTGGTGAAAATCTCCCTGTGAACATGCAAAAAAGGGCTGATTTCTCTTTGAACATGCAAAAAAGGGCTGATTTAGCATGATTTTCAAGCTTTTCCTTCCTTGTCAACCCCCACCCCTGCCTGTTACACTACTGGTTCAATGAAGATACACCAGTAATTGTTATTTCTGACTTTTTTCGTATAGGGGGATGATTTTCAAGGCACTGAAGGGATCTTGGTGGTACCATTAAAGGTTTGATACCATTTAGGGTCAGGGAGACACAACAGAAGAAAACTCAGTGCTATCTCATAGTCATTAGTGTGGTCCTATTTATCCTGGCCTATTTCCTTATGGCACGGGTCACACGGGCTTAATAAGGAGGAGGAGGAGAGGATTCTAAATGGACCAATAGAAGGAGGAAGACTATGGACACTGATGAACATCATGTCTGGGACGATTATGGAGTGGCAATGTCAAACATACTTATTCCCTTTATATCTTCAGTTGTTTTAAATGACCATTGTCTTAACACAGCCCAAGGCATACTTAACCACCAAAATTATGGTTCACATCCACTGTGAATCAGGGAGATGTGTTACAACTTTTTACAAGACGATCTCAGAGCTGAAGCCAGTCGTATTATTATTATTTAAGTAAGCATTCTGAAGAGGTGATACAGCTCTAGTCAACTCTGCATTGCATCAAGCATATTTATCCAGTGCAATTTATTGCTTACCGGCACCTGTTGGATGTTATGCAACAGCATCTTTGGGGACATAGCTACTGTTCAGTAGAGAGGTTTAGATGTCATGCACAAAACATGTACTTGTACCTGGATTCTTCTGTTCATTATTTGATAGAACCAAAGAATTGCATGTTGTGCAAGTACAAGTATCATGAATGGCATTTAAACCTCCTAGTATCTAGGAACAATGGTACTGAAACATTATGTGGATTTTAATTGAAATTTTAAAATGTGTCTATGAAAGAGTAAAAAAAATGTTAAGTTGTTTCATGTCCCATACCATTGTATTGCTTTGTGGTTAATTGCTGAATTTGTTTTAAAGGTGCATTCTGTGATCTATAGCATCATCCCTCTGACTGACTTCAAAATACTTCAGATGATAGAAAAACTTCAAAATTTGAGATTTTTATATCATCTGACCGAAGTATTGTCTATGTATGCATGGTCTTACATATTCAGTCATTGTATATATGCATGACCTTACATACATATTCAGTCATATCTGCAAGAAATTCAGAATTGTGTAATTTCTGTCCATAAATAGACAGAAGCAAAACTGCAATTTGTAGAGTTGCCAACACTGATCTTATTCACTATTTGTACAGTTCATGTACCTTTAACAAGGTCAGCCTCAAACTACCAACATTATAAACAGAAAGTGTTACATAACTTTATTCAAGGATTGCTTCTGTTCAATTTGCTTTAATTGGTTTGTTCAATTTGCTTTTACAATTACTTGATTCTGTATAATTTTCTCTTACAACTGGTAGTCTCAAACCACCAACATAATGAACAGAAAGTACTAGATAACTTTATACAATTATTGGTTCTATTTCATTTGCTCTTACAACTGCTGCTAATTCTAGGCTATCCATGTTAAATGGTTGCTTGAACAAAAAAGTAAATAAAATTGCTTATTTGTAATATTTTGTTCCATATTTATGAAGATATTTATGTTTTGTATTTCTTTTCACATTGCTGTATCTTTTGTGCAAAACAGATAACAGTTTTTAGTATGTTCATGATGAGAACATTAAAAAGTTAACAATGGCTATCTACACAAGGTACCAGATCCGCATCCGATGTGGATCAATATGACCCGCATGGTGTGTACACAGGCGCAGCATGTTACTGCATAGTGTAGGGAGTGCAAATAGGAACGGGCTTCTAGTGCGGTTTCTGTCGCGTCGCGCAGTGCCACGTAGATTTGTTTTTAAATGTCGCAACAATGATGCTGTAACAGCATAAAAATTTGCCACGCGTGGACAGTCTAACACATGTCTACACAGATCTTGATCTCAGAAGTACCACATTAATGCGGATCTTTTTGCCTTGTGTAGATAGCCCCAGTATCGTGTTTTTAATGGTAGCACAAGTGCAGGATGCATATACTTATTGTGCACTCTATGACATTGGGTTAACTCCTTGTAAGATATAGTTGAGAAATAAGTAAGATTATTTTTAAAGTTGCAGTGATATAAATAAGTTTGTGTGTGCTAAATCTATTACATGTTGTTGTGAATGCACCATTGGGCTTCCCAATGCAAACTGGCTTCAGCTGCCGTGCATGACATATCTTCGTTCAACAAAGATAAGTCTCCATCAGTTAAAATCTATCAGTTTGGGCATAATGCCCAAGTGTATTGGAGCCATTTATAAAATGTACATGTATGAGACCATCTATTTGGTCTGTAAAGGGGATCTCATGTTTGCATGTTCTGATGTGATTGTCAAAAAAAAAAAAAAAAAAAACGCGTGGACAGTCTAACACATGTCTACACAGATCTTGATCTCAGAAGTACCACATTAATGCGGATCTTTTTGCCTTGTGTAGATAGCCCCAGTATCGTGTTTTTAATGGTAGCACAAGTGCAGGATACATATACTTATTGTGCACTCTATGACATTGGGTTAACTCCTTGTAAGATATAGTTGAGAAATAAGTAAGATTATTTTTAAAAGTTGCAGTGATATAAATAAGTTTGTGTGTGCTAAATCTATTACATGTTGTTGTGAATGCACCATTGGGCTTCCCAATGCAAACTGGCTTCAGCTGCCGTGCATGACATATCTTCGTTCAACAAAGATAAGTCTCCATCAGTTACTGCAGTGTTTGTTCACATTACACTTAATGATGAACTGCAAAATTGGCAACAGGAGGTCATATGCTACATATACAACTGTTTGACGCCATGCAAATTGCCTCTTTTATTTTTAGAACAATTTTAAGCACTTGCGACACAATTTGACAACTGATATATGTAGATGCTTGCAAGAGCCATCACCCCTGTAAAAATGAGAAAAATCTGTGGCAGGAATCTTGACATGTAGGCCTACAAAGGTCATTACTTGCATCAAATGTTGTCAGAAGAAAATTGTATAGCACCCTCTATTGCCCAAATCTCTATGGAAGTATGTGTAAAAGTAGATTTTTGAGAAGAATCATGTTTGCCAATAATGAAATTTCATAAAATTTGTCCAGAACATAGCTAGTAGAATAAATAATCCAAATCAGTTGTCAAAAGTGTATTGTTATTAATATTATTTGCTTATTCTGCTTTGTCAAAGTAAATGAGAATTTCAAGCAGGTGTGTATCACTGCTTAATTGAATGAAGCACTCATTAATTGAATTAACTAAAGTTGATTCAGTTAATTGATTTAATAACCTCTTGCATTATTGAACAAAGTAATTCTGATCTTTGTTGAATGAAGACTCATGGGTACACATTATGAAAGTTGCTTTTTCAATCTTTGTTGAATCTTCATACAACAAAAGAAATTCTAATGTGAACATGGCGTATGTGACGCAAATGACTATAATTGAATAATTTGCCAAAAGAATTATTTATGATTTGACACATGAACCATGTGCACAAAGATATTTGACACATCATGCCAAATTGGCAAAAATGAGTAAATTTGGCATGTGTGTCAATTTCGAGAGTGCATGGCATGTGATGCAGTAGCTTAATCGTGGTTGGCACTTAAGAAACTATCAGTGATTTGCTAAATCAAGCAACTCGAAAAATCATCAAACAAATCAGAATTTTTGCATGATTAACAAGTGCATGTATCCTAACATACCCTCCAAATGATAAGACCAGAGCAACCTAATAAGGGACAGATCGGATAGTTTAGTCATTACTGTCCGAACGGACACTACTTACTCACACGTAATTGAATGGAGAATTGTACCTTGGAACACTGCCGTTTCCTTCCTTTTCTGTCAATTCTACAGCTTGGAAAGGTACCTTATGAGATCTACAGACTTATCTCACTTTAGCTATTCCTCTGCAAATTTCAAATATTTTTCAAATCCCTGTTAGTGTCTTTAATTGTGTTAGCATCACAAGTTAAATTGTGAAGATTTTATTTATTTTTTTGTGGTTGTTTTAATTTCATTTTCTGTTTTTAGTATCCATGTACTGTTGCCCTTTCAATCAAATGAACTTTATGTAGCTTTCAATGTCCTTAGCACCAAGGGAGCATTAGGGCATGTACATTGTCCAATTAGTGCCATGTGCCATAAAGACACTATCAGTGATTTGAAAAATATTTGAATTTGCAGGAACAGCTTCAAAGGAAGGATAATTGTGAGAATTCTCATAGTTACCCTTTCCAGCTGTAGACTTGAAGAAAAGGACGAAAACGGCAGTGTTTTCCAAGTACGTTCTCCATTCAATTACTGTTGTAGTAAGTGTCCGTTCGGACAGTACTGACTAAAATCTCCGATTCTGTCCTATAAGGTTGGCTTCTGGTCTTATCATTTGCAGGGTTGTTTTAGGATACCTGTACTTGTTGCATACATGCAAGATCTGATTTGATGATTTTTTCGTATTTCTGATTTACAAATTCACTGATAGTGCTTTAACTTGTGTGCAGGACTGCACACAACTACTATTCAGGGTGCACACATGTGCCATTAAATATAAGATTTGAACAAGATTGCACACTGGTCGACATTTCATATAGAAGTCCCATGGACTGTGAAAGAGATATTGCCATTCTTCTTCAAGCCTCTAACTGCACAACGTCATGCACCGCATGACGGAATCAATTGTAATACCTCATTGCTCCTGGTACTCTATATGAAACATGTACCAACAATGTGCAAAGTTTGCACACAATTTTTAAAATGAAATATAATATTTTTTGTGTTTTACTAAAGTAGTAAGTAATACGATCTTGTGCTTATCATTTTATTTTCCCGTGCCAATAGGAATATCAGATTATTTCGCTTCTTCCATGGTCTGTCTGTCTAACCACTATCTGTCAAACCCGAAATGTGATATTCCTCTAACCTCCTCATTTACCCTGTCTAGACGAGGTAAAGTGCCCTTGGGCCAAAGTGTACGCGCATGCTGGGACTCAACTCATAACCTTCAGGTCACGAGTAAGTCATTCTATCCACGAACCATGCATTCCCATACAGGTGTATTTTCATGTGTAAAGGAACTGATAACTGCTGTTTGGGACCACAGTCATAAGAACCACAGGCTAGTTGTACTGGCACTTTGGTGCAGGTCTGTACCAAATAGATATTTCTAGTTGATAAGATGGGATTGAAATGAGAAAGAAGAGAAAAGGAAATAATGTGGAATTTATCTTGTTTTTTTTTTGCAATGGCAATCTGACGTGCAGCCCTGCCTGTTTGATATGAGATGATGTAACATGGCTTACGCAGATTATTTTGGGGAGGGGTGCGGAACTTCGAAAAGTAGACGCTTATTTTATTACAAAAAAAGTGGACCTTTTTCAGTAAAGTGATCTAACCCCACTTAAATGGTCCTTTTTTTAACGTTTTGAACATTTCATCACCAAAATGTGGGGACTTTTCATGGCAAAATTTTCTAAATTTTGGACCTTTTCGTCAAAATTGCAACAAAGTGGACCTTATTTCCCCTTTGTGAATTTGGGTTGTGTGACCGCACCCGCTCCCCCCCTGCGTACGGGCCTGGATGTAAGGTATGTGTCAGTAGCACATTGTACTTGGTACTAAAGCTAATGTGGCGAGCATGCATAAATACTTTTCACATGTACCACACTGACTCTAAGTAAAATGAGTATGAATGTATCATCATTATTTTGCCAAGAGCGCAGAGAACTTGAGAGTATGTTACAAACCGATTCCTAACTTTGATTGAACCTGTAGTCGGTACGCTCTAATGTACTCTGGTTTGACTGTAGTTGTATCACTATTTATACTTTGTCACCTAAAATATTACTTTTTTGTGTAGTCGGTTTTGTTTATCCACGCGTGAAGTATTTTGTTTTACATGCCGGCTCTGCCACGAGCACGCAATGCATCTGCAGTGGTGTACTCAGCTGCAGTTGCGCACAACACTATTGTTTGTATTCATATGTGAAGAGTCTGCCTATTTGGGTGGCAATACAAAGTATAGATACAATTCCAGCTACCTCAGTGCACACATTTACCTGCCCACAGAAAAGCATCCTTCGCAAAGTGTAGTGTGAATTACCTGTTTGTCTTACTGTAGGTGCCTATACTTGGTATGTCTGTGCCTATAATATTGGGGGCCCATGTATTTGGTGGGCAGAGCAGTATCTGCTACTTCCTGAATTTTTTTGTTAGTTCCCTTATAGGTTTATCCACTACGGATCTCTGGCTTGAGTTTTATGTATTGAGGGAGTCCCCCAACAGCAAGCTTAATCTTCAATGGCTACCCTGAGTGATGTTGTGCATGAGTGGTACCAAACCTAGTTCCTTTTTGCTATTGGACATATCATACAGGGAGTTGGAGATAATTCTTTGGTGCACGTGCCCTTCATTGTTGACTGTCGTGAAGGTGCATATTTAAACCTGTAGTATAATATTTCCTGGGAATTTTGATGTCAACTATTTCACCAAGAAAAGCTGCTGAGTGTAAATAGCATGGTCCTGAATCGCCAATTGATGTAATTTAATTGTTTTGAATGAAGGCAGACATCAATTGGTATCTACCTTATAATGTAGTTTCTTTTATGCCATTTACCGTCACCATGAACACAATAGGCATCATATATTAGCAAACAAATCATGTCATTCAAAATTTGAAAATTATGTACATTCCAACCTTACCCTAACAACATTGGTGAGGAGTGAGTGAAAAATCCAGATAACATTAATCTGAGATAATTTTCAGGTTGTCCTCAGTGTAGATGCAATAACACAGTGACAGCTCTATGAGATTTTGGCACGAAATTATGCTCCAGGACAGGAACCATATGGTCCAGGACATATGGTCCTGGAGTACAAGTATTTCGATTATTTATTTATTTATTAAAACTTCTTTTTGGCCGGGGAACAATTCATGATCAACACTGTTCGTTCCAATTTGGGCCCAGGGCAACATAATACATTAAAAATAGACACATACAAAGCAAATAATATACCCCGAATAATATATATAAATATACATTTTAAACGTGCGGACATAAAGATAAACGAATAGGTAGGTGGCCATGACGCACCAAGGACTGCTGACAGGGGCATGACAGTGGGCAAGCCAAGGGAGCAGCCATCCAACACCGGAGCAGGATGGGTGAAAAATAGATAACAAAAAAACCGACAGCATCCCAGGGTTGCCCCCACCACCCAAATTACAACCCCGTCCCAGGTTGGAGGCAGCTCCCCCCTATGCACCCACATGCATCAGCCTAGCAGGCAGAAAAATACGTCATAACCCCTAAAACAATAAATCATAACAATTAGATACAGGCCAACTAATCACTGGAACCTGTTCTGATAATAAAATTAACAGTATATGCCATACAAAAATGAACAGATGTAATGAATATTGGCACTAGAGAAACCAGGATAGGATATTAATTATTAAAAAAAGAAAAAACCTAAAAAATTAAAAAAAGGGAGATTTTTTGCATCAGGATGGGAATTGTTTAACGAAGCACACCCTGAAAGCATATTTTTCCTTTTGGCCGAAACACTATTACAAAGAGGAATAACACCCGATTACCACGGGTACCAGTCTGGTCAAATGGTTGTGACTATATATCACGTATGAATATATTGCCAGTGGGTGAAGGGGAGGGAATTCGTCGGCTTTTGTCCTACAAAAATATTGAGATGTTTATCGCGACGACAGCCTGATTTTTTTCCCATTTTTTTTTTTTTAATGTGTTGAGGCAGTAACTAAGTTGGGTACCTACGAGGAAGACCCACAGAATCTGTTTTCCGGTGTTGGTTTTAAGGACGTCAGTTTTACTGATGAGATTTTTATTGCAGTTCCCCACACGACACACAGTGTCGAAGTGGGGAATTATTAAAGCTTTGTATAACAGGTTACGAGATCTCAGGGCAAAATATGTCCGAGTCTTCTGAGAACCCATTGCGTTGGGAAACTTACGCTGAATTTTGGAAAATGTGGGCAGACCTGTAAGGGAAGAATCAAGCCAACACCCCTTATTTGAAATTATCAACATTTTCAATATGAGTAACCATGGATGCAAACTGCAAGATCAACATCTCTACGAGCAAGCTTGCTATTGGCAGTAACATACCTTATTTTTTGACATTAAAGTACAGAAAATTGGTATTGCGCCAATCAGCCACCCGGTAAGTTCGGTTTTAGAACGTTGTTAATACCGGAACTGTTTTGTCCCTTAACAAGATTGGTGTGTCATCAGCGTAGATAGTGACCTTAGAGTTTGCATGAGTAACAATGCTTGAGAATCATTTAGGAAGAGTATACAGCAAAGGGCCCCCAGTATAGAACCTTGGGGCACACCAAAAATTAACTGGGCAGAGTGGATAAGCTTTTCCCCAATTTTGTTATTTGGCTGACCGCCCTCCTAGATATGATCCAAACCAGTTGAGTTTCCCGGCCATGCACACCTAAGTTATGAAGTTTTTGATTAGGACACGGTGGTGGACCGTGTTCAAAAGCCTTCTTTACATCTAAAAACAGCACCAGTAAAAGGCCAGAGTTAAAATTATCAAGATGGTCACATGACTGTCAGAAGGCAGGTTTGCGTGAGTGCTTTGACCTGAAACCCGACTGTTGGAGACAAATGTTATGTTTTGTCAAATTTATAGAGTGGCCATGTACTAATTTTTCAAAAATTTTCATACATGATGGTATGAACAGATATTGGTCTGTAGTTCTTTAGTGTAGGTGATGGCCACCCTCTTTAAAATTGTTGACACCCTGCCTTTGTTCCATTGTGAAGGTACAACTCCAGAGGAGAGACTAAGGTTCATGAATTTAAGTTAAAGGCCTGTAGATCTGTCTCAGCACCAATCGTGATGAGTTTAGGACTTATATTGTCAAGACCAGTTGCTTCATTGCCGTCTATGCCCTTCAGAGTTCAAGCAAACATCATCCGCCATGCTCTGTTGTAAAGCAGAACCTACTCTCCTCTGGATTGTCTCCTCAGTACATGGAAATTCATCATAATTGGGTTATTGGTGGTGAAGGCATCAGCAAGATTCTGTCCTATATTGGAAAAAAACTGATTAAATGCTCAGCAATAATTGTTTACCATCATGATGTTTTATGCCCTCTCTAATGGTGTTAATAGAAGGCTGCTTGGAACTGCAGGAAACAGATGTTAAACGTCTTCACAATTTATGTGATTCTGAGCCAGCTTCCTGATTAGATGAATTAAAAAAATCACGCTTGAGTCTAAAAGCAAGAATTGTTTAGCTTTGTTTCTGAGTTGTCTGTAAACGTCCCAATCAGGCCTCAGAAAGAGAATTATGAGCCCGGGATTACACGTAAAAGCACTCTAACGACATGCAAGGTACTCATCATTTATCCATTGAGGGGGGTGTTAGGTATTTTAACCTCTTAAAAGGGGCGTGAGCATCACAGATAGAAACACACAAAATCCTCAAATATATTCCAGGCTAAGTCCTTGGTTATCAGATGCCTCAATCGTCTCCAAGGAACCTTTTCCATGTCACTAATAAAAGCAAAGCATCAACACTATGATACGAGGGAGCTTTAATAATACGTGGTGGCCCTTTAGTATGATTAGGGGTTTTTCTAAGTATCGGGAGAAATATTCCAAGTCAAATTTGAATGCAATGCTCCAGGAGCAATTATGGCAATCTGCTCCTGGAGCGTATTTGATTTAGAATATTATCTCCACTTGCTCCAGGAGCATATGTGTACCAATTTGGGTATCAAAGTAATGCTCCAGGAGCATATTTGAACTGTAAAGATTGGTCAGAGTATTATGCTCCAGGAACATAATCAAATATGCTCCTGAAGATATTGATTTAGAATATTTTTCCAGATATTTATGCCTCCAGGACCATATGGTCCTTTGAGGCATAATTTTGGGCCAAAATCTCAGTGACATGCTGGGCAATAGCAGCATGGAACTGATCATCGATTTTACCAGTCCCACAATGCAAGTATATGAAAGGGGCCCGATGACATCTCGCCAGGCCTGTGAAACTCCTTATTTAGCCTGTACAAAGCGAGGGACCACTGTTATAGCACCTCCGCGCAGTTGTGGGGTTAGCATGGTTATGATATGATTGTAAGTAGATAGTAAAAGTCCCACAAGATTGCTCATGATTGTAACACATACGAGAGTTATATCAAAAAAAATCGACATCATTTTCATCTAAAACGGAAAAAAGAAAAGAAAAAAAATACTATCAGAAAACTTAGCTTACTATCTTCCATTTAGATTTTATCTTCTTTTTAACACCGTCATTGAACAGGTAATGTTATTAATTGGCGACCACTCTTATTCAGGTCCTCATCAAAGTCACCAACATTGTAATATTGCCCTCAATCCCCACCTCAATCTGTGCGGAATAGCCAGACTGAGGGCCTCACCGAAACGGAGTGAGTTTCCTCTCCCATTTTAGACTCCCTGATCTCGCAGGTTCAACAACTTCTGACATTAAAATGCATTCTACAGGAAGTGAAGTCAGTGATTTCCCAGAGAATGCTCCAACCCAAAAAATTATAAATGCAGAATGTATCAATGCAATTCAGTGTTTACAATTAAATACAATGAAAAGAATCTACATATAAGTTAGTGTGTCAAGAGTTTTGTATGTAAAAAGTATCACATGTATGTTGAGTGTGGTTGGTTATCAATCACCAAAACCAAATAAAATTATATTTATTATGTGGCTGCTTGATTCTGACGATTGTATACTTCTTGGTAGTAAATTGCTTACCATGATGTATTTTATATTTGAATTATACACTGGTAAATGGTTTCTCCATAGATATTAGTGGTATAATAGTGGATTGCAGGCAAAATGTTCTCTCATACATGAGTCACAAAGTCGGACCATACTGATATCTAGTTCAAGTGCCGGAATTGAATCTCAAAATCAATTCTTGTTTTCGGTCTAATCCAGGGTAAAATAAGAATAGCTCAAGTCCTTCAGTTCCCACTGAAATTCAGTTAAAGGTGCAACAAGAGATTTCAATTCATCCATATTTTCTGTGATATGTAGTGATTTCATATAGATTAGGCACACAGTAGATTCCCTACCTTTTATTTGGCTACAGAAAGCAGGGGCGGATCCAGGATTTGAAAAATGTAAAAATTACCGGGGGGCTGAAAGGCTGTAACTTGTCCAAAATGAGCTAAAATGGGCTGATTTTGCAAGAATTTGCAGAATTTCCAGGAGGCGCGCGCCCCCTCCGCCCCCTCCCTGGATCCGCGCCTGGAAAGAACTTAAAAATGAAAACAAAAGGTGATTTGTATATGCCTATATTTCAATAGAAAACATAGGCTGAATTTCCTATTTGCTCCTATAGACCGTATTCAATAGTCAGCCATGTTGGTGGACAAGATAGACACATTCCAGTACTACAATACATTCACCTGTCAATGATCCTTGTGCAATCGCTAAGCATGGATCAACTGACAACTTAATGTATTGTAGTCCTGGAATGTATGCATCTTGTCCACCAACATGTCTGGTGGCTGACGTCATATTGAATACGGTCTATAGGAAATTAGAAATTTCACAATTTTTGTACCAAAGAAACAGTTCTCAGCTTAATCATTTCAGATGGGGATATTTTTATAGAAAGCTTTACACCTGTGCAAAAATCAGAATTTTCACAATTTTTAGGGACACCTATTATTTGAAATCTCTCGTTGCACCTTTAATGTGCAGTGGTGTTCAGGGCCAAGCAGAAGAGACCAGTGACTGATGGACTTATGATCAAACCTTGAAAATAGATGTCACATCATCTATAGAAACTTACACTTACATATATTGAGGGTTTAGTGCAAGAAGGCCCCATCTGCAATAGCTGCCACATGTTAGATTTGGCAGGTATAACACTTAATACCAAGACAACTAACAAATGGCAGCTATTGCAGACGGGGCCTTCTTGCACTAAATCCTCGATATTTAGTTTGGCTGAATCCCTTTTGTGTTAAATGGTAATAATTTCCATTTATTAAACCTTATTCATAAACGTTTATTATAAGAGAAATATGATTGGACAGAAATGGTGCATTGATATTTGTCATTGCACGGTGCATATGTTAATGAGCGTACGCGATGTGTTTAGAATGTTTACGCGCGACATTAGATTGATTCATTTTATGGGTTGGTGTGTGCGTCTTTTCCTTAGAACCATTACTGCGTTGGATTTCATGACATATTCCATTTTTTTTGTCTAAACATGTCTGCTGTAATAACGTTTATGAATTAGGTTAATATCTGTATATTTTTAGTTTCTTGTGCAGTGGCAAAAATCAATAGACTTGCCTCAGTTTGACAGACTCATAATGGCACGCGCCCCTGCGAAGGCTTGTACATATTTATCGTCAAACTGAGTGCGAGTTCATTGATTATTGGCCAATGCACTTCAAAGTAATAAAAAATAGGCAGACATTAAACCTCTCATTTAAGTGGTTCACCCCACTTTAATTCCAGCAAGCTTTAAAATGCATTCTAAAAAATAAAAAATTAATATTCAAAAATTACATTTAACAAAACATTAACTATTGAACTTTGGATTTTTTTTATCAGGTTTGTTAATTGCTTTATTCAAACTATGGGGGAGAGCGTGGGCCTAGCGGTTAGGGTGACTGCCTCTGGCGCAAATTACCATCAAAATTTCCCGGGTTCGAAATCACCTGGTGGGGTCGTTTGGCACTTGCTGGGATTTATCGGGTACTACAATTCTGGATTTGATCTGTATACCGTACCAGCTATTGATTAAATACAGACTTACCGCTCTCCTCCATGGTTCACTTGGAATTGGGCAAATGGATCATAAAAGCATTCCGTCCTTCGGATGGGGACGTGAACAGCCGTCGGTCCGTGTACAGAGAGTCACAACTGTATATGTAACGCATTCAGTGTCGAATAAGAGTAGGGTGTAAACCATGACTGTTCCCAATCCGCCCCAGCCTCAAATAGAGGGCCATGTTAGGAGCGTCCGTCTCATGGATACACGATGGGCCCCGATATAAGCCACCACTAGCTGAACAATCCTGACACCACCACAAATCCATTCCAATGACTTGTGGATACGAGCAAACAAAAAATTCAAACTATAAGCAAGTACAAGTCAAAATGTATAACTTGTAACATTCTAAGGCTAGACATTGCAGGCATTTTGTATCCAAATGTAATGTTTTTATAAATGTGTGTGTTGTGTTGAGATTCGCCTCCTTCGTTAGAACCTTGGGGTGTGTTATTTGATTGTCACATGAAGATGACTGATCATGTGACTCAACTGTCTCACTCTCTGAACTTTCAAATTAGGAACCGCAGATTCCTTGATTTCAATTCCACCCACAGTGCTGTCCGTGCTCTTTTTCTCTCCAGGCTGGATTATTGTAGTGCTCTCCTCAATGGCATCTCCCACAAGAACATTACTCATCTTAAGAACATAACTCATCTTCAGAGAATTCAAAACAGGTGTGTCCGGCTCATCTTCAAGAAACCAAAACGCACTCATTCCTTTACTCTTCTGGAGGTGCTTCACTGACTTCCTGTTGTTCAATGCATCCAATTCCATACACTTGTCCACACCTTCAAATCTCTCAACAATTTCTCCCCCCTACTATATTTCATCTCTTCTTATCTTCTCTTTCTCAGCACTTTGTATATGTTTTTTTAGGACAGGATAGTTTTGACAGAATCTGGACTCGGGATTTTAAAATGTGTGACACCTGAAAAAGCTGAGCAAGTGCAAACTAAATGTATGTTGCAAGTTCATGTGCTCTATTGTTGGGTCTAATGCATTTGTTATACCGATTTGGAGACAACATTTTTTGGTAAGACTGCTGATTTTGATTGGTTTGAGTCTGTCCAAAATATGTATGTGTGTATCATATTGGAACAATAATCAGTGTCTCATTTTATTCAATGACAAACATTCTTAGCATAATTACGCATGTTAAAAAATATCACATTTAAACACCTTGTCAGCCTGAGATTGTTAAAAAAAATAATTTTGAGCTGCATCAAAATCAGCATTCTTATCAAATAATGTTGTCTCCAAATCAAGTTCTTGTATTTAATGTGGAAGAGAGCGAGAACTAGCACCGTGGGTCCAATATGTGGGCATGGTAGCTCTGAATTTCATTATGTCCCAACTGGGCTACAATGTACCTTGATTTAAAAAAAAATGCATAATTTAAACTGGCCAAAACTCGCATAACAAAATCTCACCTTTAATGAGATTACAAGTCGACCTATTTTAAGAGACCCAACCATAATGAAAAGCAACACTGATATATTTCTTAGGACACTATATTTTTCATTGACACATTGCAAGATGAAGTATGACACATTTCATGCACCCTGAGCGCTCATTCCAGGGGTGAGGTGTTTGAATAATGTTCTAAATATGACCCAGTTTGGTCTTCTCACTGCTAATTGTGTGAAACTTACAAATTGGATTCCTTGCAACAAAGGTCTGATGTGTCAAAACTCATTTGCTAACAAATCTTAAAAAGGCAACTATAAAGGTGCCCGTTGTGCTATACATTGTGCCAAGCCAATGTATGCTGAAAGTGCAATTTAAAAGATCTCCATCCGATTACATCATGTTTTTCTCTGTTTTGTGGGAAGGGCCATCCCATCACCAACATATTTTAATTCTGTATTTTATTGAATCCAACATGCATTTTATTGTGAGCAGTAATTGTGTGTGTTACAATAGCCCATAGAGTACTGTAAACATATTTTCTGGTTACTCTAAACCATATTTTAGCCTGAAGCATTATAATTGAGAACAAGTCAGTCAAAATATTTTACAGATGAGATGAGGAAAATCATAAGGTTTCTAATGGTTCCAAAACCTCAGGTTTGATGGTAAGAAAATAGGGGTCGAGACCGAGGATCAAGTGGTACCCATTTAAACAAGTTTTCTGGTTTACCAAACTTTGGTAAAAAAATTTCACTAAAGGCAACTATAAAGGTTGTGCTATAAATTGTGTCATGCAACTTTCCCTCCGCAATACATCATGATTTTCTGCTCATACAGCCATAGCTTGATCTTCTAACTTCTATGGATAGTGTTCTTCAAAGGGAGACTAAATTAAGACCTACACAGCAAATTCCTACTCACGGCTAAACCAGAGCAGGCGCTACTCCATGTTGTAAGTAGCTCTACTCGAACGGGTACCCCCTTGACTACATATTGATGCAGTGCCAACAACTCTAAGTACTTGCGAAGTACACAAGCCACTGGGTGATAGCAGCTAGTGGACTTGCAGCTAGACCCAGCCTATAGTGTACTCACAGGTGCCTGCTAGGTGAGGACAGGTACCCATGTAGGCCCCAGTAGCGGGATCACCCTGCAGCTACGCCACGGGAGTACCTTCACAGGTACTCCCCTACCGGCTGCTGTAGGCAGCAATTTGACCATAGAGGGACGCCAAACATTCATTGTGGTTTACGACTTCTGCTCATTTTCAAGGTTAGTAACATCTATATTGGATTTGAGCATCACCAAAAACCCCTTATATATGACAGTTTGTGTAAAGAAACATACATATTGTGACCAAAAATGTTAGTAAATGGATAAAATTACTACAATAATCACACAGAGCTCAAGGCTCATTTGCATGGGAGTACCCATGCAGTACTCCAGCATGGGCAGTGAGTGACTAGTTGGTTGGGCTAATGCGTGTACCTAGGAGGATGATTACCCCCACTTTGCGGCCGGCGATGTGGTACCCATGAAGGTGGTAACTCCGTGGCTACTTAAAAGCTACTTCACAGAGTATTCCATGAAGAAATTGGTTGTAGGTTTTAAACCAGGTTAGTCCTTCATAAAATGGAACTTTATCTTTCAATGTATAGCTGAAAGTGTAATAGTAAAATGACCCATCCATGAGAAATTTTTTCACCCAGGCTTTTACATCACACTTTCAGCACTTGTTTATAAGAAAACTAGAATTTGGCAGTTGGGTTACCTATACTCTGGGCCATAATTTCTTGGACATGACAAACGCGTGCATTGCTCGTTGCGTGTTCTGCGTCTACGTGTAACCCGATGGTGCGCCGTTTTGGCGGGGAAGCGGGCGTATGTTCCAAACTGTCCAAGAATTTATGAGCCAGAGTAATAGTTTCATTTTGGTCAAGGCTCACTTTTTTATGTCACCTGCCTTAGTAGGCCAGACATACAGGATCCCTCTGTCACTTGTAGTCCTGTTGATGGTCGATTGTTGTCTTTGTTGTGAAAAAGGGTTAACATTGCACTGTAATATCTGCATAATTCGATGGATTATAAACCAACTTGTGTCACAGTTTCATGTGGGATCCCCCATTGTGATGGAGGTCAAAGGCCACATACCTAGGTCAAATTTCCTCCATGGAGAGAACTCACTGGTGATGTGTTTGGGCTGAGCAGCCCATTTTCTTTCCTCTGTATTTCATAAGTAACTCAAATAATCTTTTATTATTATAGGGTCATTCCATGCCATTTCCACAGCCGTGTTGCCATGGGTCCAGATTTTTGTTCAAAATTGGTGGATAAGTTCACCCAATGGTAGTTTAGAAGAGGTCAAATTACAATTCAAATTCACTTGCATTGTGGAGTTACAGAAGTTCAAGTTTGTTGGTCTTGTAGAAAATGACCAATTAACAGTGAAAAGAATGTGAAGTGCCATCTTTGCCGGCTCCATATCTTAAATACATGGATTAGACCTTCATTTTTGCTGTTGCGATTTACCTTTTTGATATAGAAAGGGTTTATGGAAAAATAAATCATACCCATTTATCCTGATTTTACTATTACGGGGGGTCAAAATGGCCCCTCAAGTTGTGGTGCAAACTCATTTTTTGCGATTTTCAAAGGCATGTGCTGTCATAAATTTACATCCAATTTTCATGAATGCTGTTTAAAGGCAGTGTTTGACCACATATACATTATTTCAATTTAAAAAAATCAAATTCAAACAACCCCCTTGATGGGACAACCCCCAATCTGGGTCCAGCGGAAACTGGGCCTAACAATGGCCTCCAATCAAGGGGCAAAATTTCAGTGAAATTTCATTGAAAAGTTGAAGTTCTTAATTGGAACCCAACTTGATCCATAGATGCAACATGTGATCCTCGTTTTTTGATGAGGTCAAAGGTCACACCAAGGTCCAGGTCACACAAGGTCAAGTGCGCTCAAGTTGGAACCCAACTTGGTTTATGGAGATGACATGCAAAACCCTCATTTGTTTATGAGGTTCAAAATGTCACATATCAAGGTCAAAAGGTCATATGAGCCTACATTCACAAACCGCAACGCCAGGAAGACAAAAAAAATTGGTTGAGGGCGATGTAATTTTTTTTGTAATGTGACGAGGAGACAAATTGAGTAGGGGGTGAAAGAAAAGTGGGGTCCACCAAAATGCCATTGCCAAAGGCTCACAGGGTGGGGGGGGACAATTTTGAGGTATTATTGAAAATGCACCAGTTGGTTTTCTGTCACCAAAAAGTTGCCTCAGTGGTCCTTGAGGATGTGATTACGGTTAAGCGGTCAAAGGTCATTTAGGAGTCTTTGCATTGATTGTTCGAAAAATGTTTCAATGTTTGGGTTTTTTTTTGTCCACAGAAAAAGGGTGGGCATTTGCAATAGTATATTCTTGAGGGGGGGTTCATGAGTTGGAGGGGATAAGGTCAAATTTCTTCTCTGAGTCATATATTTGAGGGCATCATGTTAAAACACTTAATATGCTTCATTCAACAGGAAAATGGATGGGATATCAGCACTTGGGCAATAGCTGGCGGGGGTATACAGGGTGTTGCGGTTAGAAGTGAAAGGGTCATCTGGGTCATTTGGGGGATCACAAGTGTAACACACTTAAAATGTGGTTTCATCATGGGTATTTGCTGATTCGTATGATTTTTGGTTAACAATTTTGTGGGATTGAGAGTGATATTTTGCAGAGTTGAGCACCCCTGGCCTATCCTTCAGTCTATGTGAAACATGACCATCTTGTTAATAATCATGCCACTTCCATTACATGCAGGAGAAATGCATTCATTTCTTGGTAAATGGTTATGTGTGTCTCTGTGGCAAAGTTGCTGGATTCTTATGGATTCATTTTTTTCTCAGGCTTGATATGCTATGGACAAAAAAATTAACATAAAATTGAACCTAACTGCGTAGCACATACAATTTACACATTGTGGTGACAAGCTGGGCTCTATCCCAATTTTATTAAAATCAGTGCAATATTTGATTTGATTTTGTGAATTTACATTAAAAATCAAGCTCAGCTATATTCCTAAGAATTTTAGGAATTAAGAAAATAATAAATGGTTTACTTAAATATGATAAAAGGGTTATTACATAAAGAGTTGTAGGTTGAGTGTACATTTGTACTCCAACAATTAACAATAAAAAATGACAATCACACAGACAATTCATGGATTTTCTGACATTTATTAAAATGATCTGATGGCATTATTTATTCTCATCATTAATTGACCTCTATTAAATTTGCAGTGCCCGTTGGCAATTAAACCCTCTTTCACAATTCAAATAGGAATTAACCAAGGGCTTATCACACCCCATATTCCCCTATATTATAAACTAAAAAGGAACTGGAAAAAATCATAAGAAAATTACCTTATATACATGAATATATAAATTATGAGGCATTGCAAACAAAAAATAACTTGGCCTCTGTCTTAATATCAAAAACTATAAATGAAGGATACAACTACAAAGTGTGCATAATAATGGGGTGTCCACGGGGGCAAGGTTACAATAGGGAAGAGTTTTATTTACAATTCTAGTTAAAATGGGGTCTGAAAGGGGGGAAAGAGGGATTAAACAAAAGGCTCAAATTCCTATTTATATAAAAGATCTATATCAACCATTTTAAACCCCAAGTATATTCTGTTTTTGGTTTTCAGATCGAAAAAATTATTGGCTTTGAGATGGCTGTCACATGAACTGCCATTTTTAATAAGACCCATAACTCAAACTAAAACCCGCAACCATAACCCCAGTTTTGCTGTAAACTGGTCTATATTGTGTGTGGCCTAAGATAAATAAGCCCACATATAGGTCTACACACCCTCTGTAGTCTTTTTAGCAGTCTCACTGCAATCAATACAAACTACTCAATTATATTAAAGACTGTAAAGGCAATCTGAAAACAAGTCCAACACTAACTCTCACCAAAATTAAAGTCAGAAAAGTTTTTGTGGATAATTCAATTCACATAATAAATAATCTCTAGAAACATCAAATTTGCATAACATTGGCAAAAGGATACCAAGAAAACTCATTAAGTGGAAAGAAAAGGATAGAAATGAAATTAATATCAAATGATATACATTCAATACCAACTAAAGAGTAATACAAATTATAGAGAGAGCGGACATCAAAATAATATTTTATAAAATATTTAATGTGACCATTGTTTTATTTTCTTATGTTGTATTGTCAGTCTGTCTGAACCACAGATAGGGGACACACTGTAATTATAATCCATAGTAATTCAATGCAGCAGTCTTTTCAATTAATATGTGTGTGGTCCAATGATCTCTATACAAGTGAATTTGGTCTTGCAACAGTGATAAGTATTACCAATAAGGGAAGCCTAGATGGGAATTCTGATCCTCGAAAAGGATTTCAGAGACACCTGTGCTAGGTGTAGCACACTGATCATCTTAAGGGCCCCTCATTGATAAAAATAAGATATAATACATCAAAGTGGTAGGTACCCCCGAAGGAAAATTTTGTGATGTGCTGTCTCTTTAAATTCTTATTGCAAAGCACTAGCTTTGATGCGTCACGGGCGGCGAAATTCCTACAACAGTTTTTAAGTGGTGGGTTGTGAAGGGACCACACTGTTAACCTCTAAGTAGAACTGATTTGATCTTTCCAATATGGCAGACAGTGGCTTCACACAGGGGTGCTCAAGTGACCAATCCGTGGTAAAGACAGTGGTGTGACAGTTGACAAAGTTTAATCTCGAAGTAGAACTAATTTGATCTCTTTTGTACCAATATGGTGGACATTGGCTTCAAACCAGGAAGTCAGGTGACCAAAACCAGTGTGTAAGCTCAGTGGTGCGATCTCCTAGTGGTCAGTCTGTACAGTGCATTCATAAAGTAGTGCATTGGTTTTATACTGGTGCCTTTGTTTTATACAAACATGTACATTCTATTTTCATACAAAAGTGCAGGATCATGGACCACACCACATGATATGACCAACAAAACTCTTTGTAATATAATTTTTTTTTGTTTAGGCATGCTGTTCTATTCTAAAGACCAAAACTTGGTAACAACTTATATATTATTTTAAAAAGTCAAAATTTAGCTGCCCACCCCCCCCCCAGCTCAGATAAGGTGTTAAATTCCCGGGCTGAGTTTTGACACCATAAACCAGATATTGAGTTCTTTACCCACAATCTTATTGGTGTCAAGATCCACCCTATAACCAACCTCCAAAACTGACTCTGGGAGAAATTCTGACAACCACAACTGCTGCCTCACCTAAACTTACACCAGGTATTCTACTCAATTCCTTGCCATGATAGTGGATAAGTTTTGATTCTCTCTATACTTCCAACAGGCCATCTTTTCAAGTTGCACATAATTTCACTCTACACAGATCTTTTTAAAACTTGTACTTATAACTGCAGCATACCTTAACTGCAGCATTACTATACAAGCGGACTTAACTTGTATTTAAATTGCAACATTGATTAATGTGAAAGATACGGCAGTAAAAAAAAGGCTTATTGTATTTTGCGAAATGAAACGCCCATTGGATTACACTTTATTCCGTTATGCATGGTTATGCAAGCATGATGGAATAAAGCGTGTAAACCAATGGGCGTTTCGTTTCGCAAAATAGAGTAAGCCGTAAAAAAACACTAGAATCTGAAGTTAAGGTTTGTTCAAACTTCCATTGCATTTGCATTGCAGTGAATTGCACAGCTGTTACAAAACAACTTGGTCCAACTTGGACAAGAATGACTAAAGATAGAGTTTTGTGGAAACATTCTAGGGAGGGGTTCCTCCTTCGTGAGTGATCTTAACCCTGGATATGGATACCTTTTTCTGTGCAACTCAATGCAATACACTGCATATCCAGTTAAAATGAATCTAATGGTATTGCAGTACTGCAATATAGTATTTTGGGTAGACTACAGATGGACAAAGCAACTCGCCGTAATACAAAGGCAGTGGAGCATGAACGAACCTTTAATCTTAAAATGACTTTCTTTTTGGCGAGTTGTCAGTGCTTGTCACTATACATTAACTATAGCATTACAAAAGCACTCTCATTTGTATCTATTACAATGAAAGATGATAAAATACCTAAAGAGGCAGGCATAATTGAGATGTTGTCAACCACTTTGCCCCTGAAGCACCTTTCCTCATCTCATAAGGCAACTATTCATTAAATTACTATCTTGCATGCCAATTCACATTCAAAGTTTACCTCACTATCAGGAATGAAAATGTAAGTACTAGGGTGAGACTCGAACCCACAACATAAATTACAAGACCATCATTCTACACCAACATGGCACAAAATCCGAGCCAGCAGAAGGTTGTTCTTTTGTTATACTACGGTAACAGAATAACTGCACACATTGCATTTTGTAGCTGCCACTATGAGAAAAGAAACATTGTGCTTCAGCAGCACAGTTCATTGACGAAATCTCAATTTTACGACCAGGTGGTGGTGGCAAACCTAGAAGTTGAAGCACTCCTAGACTGAAGCAAGCTCAGTAAATATGTACCACAGCAGTTCCTAACACTATACATAAATGATCTCTGACACAAGAGAATCAGCTCCAGTTATGGACATTGTATCTTTACAGAACAATCCCAAAATGCATTCTGATTATGAGGCCATGGAGCTCCCACAGTGACCAGTCAACTAACTGCCTATACAGACATGACGACTTCTGTTCTCTGCAACTTTTTTTACATGTGAAGTGATCCTTAAAATGTACAGTAGATAATGCAAAGTGCAATGCATTGTGGGAAGAATACAACTACTACAAGATCTAGCTTGTTAGATGTTAGAAGTACACTCTTACTTTCAAACAATACTTTACCTAAGAACTTGGATTTGGTAAACATTTCATAAAGTCCCAAGCATCATGGATAAACGCGGCCCCAGATCAGCTCATTCGGTTGAATAAATCCTGACACCACCACCACCACAAGTCACTACCAATGACTTGTGGATATGCTAAGAAGAAGAAATGAGGTATTACAATTCCGTCATGTGTTGTAAATTGTTGTGCAGTAGCGCTTGACGGAATAAATGGCAATACCTCATTTGCATACTTGGGACTTCTATATGAAACATCTACCGGAATTCGACTAGCACTGAGATGAAATATCTGAATTCAATATTGTAAAATACGGCAAGTTGTTGAAAGCCTATGTGGGTGACAATTGAACATGAATGAAAGAACTGTCACATAGTTTAACACTTTCCCCGGACTTGGGTCAGTTCTAGACCAGATACGCTTCAGCAGTTTCATCATTTTAGAGCAGTGAAGTTGAACCATTGCTCAAAGCTAGCAAGAGACAGCAATTCTGACTGGAGCCTGCCCTAGATTTTCTAGCCAGAGTGTCTCACCTCGAGGTCGTTTTTCAATGAAACTGCAATCCGATATCAGCTCGTCTGCCCACACATTTTGTGACATGGTTTATTCAATGCTTACTGGCAGCTGTTAGATTTTATCTAACAGCTTAAGCTATTCCCACTCAACAATGTAAGGGAGGTAAGCCATACGGCATCTCCATAAAGCAACGCTAAGGTTAAGCCCTTTACCTTTATGTGCCTTCAGTAACTTTGGGTGAAGTAGTAGAAGTGTAATTGAGTAGTAATTAGGATCACATATTTACCTTTGTATCATTATTTATTAATTTCAGTGGAGCTGAAATTCAAAGGCGAGCTTTTGCAAATATGAAAAGGTGACTGCGTATATTTTTTAAATGTGAAGATGTGCATTTCAGTTTCATTGGTTTGTCTGCAAACCTACAAAGGTCCATATAAAAAATAACAACAGTAAAAATGTAAAGGCACTTTTAAAACTTCAGAAACTATTCAGCAGTTTGTGATTATGGGAAAAATTTACTACCTGTAAAGTATTTACTCCACAAATACTTTATTTACTCCATAAATATCTGCACCATTTTGGTTATTTTTATGTCTTTTAAGGTTTTCCAGATTTTACAACTAGAATGAGGCTAGTCTACACTCACTATGACCAACCATAACTCGCCTTCAGCCAAAAACTGCCCTATTCCACCACCATCACATGTAATGGTTTAAAAAATCAATTTTAAAAACTTATCATGATTTCAAGCAAATTGTTACTGACAAACTAGAAAAAAACTGATAGCACGATTTTTCTTATGTGTTTTTGGAATGGCTAACAAAATGTGGGAAGACCTACAAAATATAACCCATTTGAAATATGATTTTTTACTAAAATTTTCCGCAAAATAAACCTTTCTGTTAAAATGAAGTTGGGACTATTTTACAGTGAATAATAAATGTTCTCTGTTCTTCTGATTCTATTCTTGAACTAATAAAAGTTGTTGATATTTTGACCTTAGTTATTTAAAGAGTCAAACACTGTGTTGGGGGTACACCACCTCTAATCAAATGTGCAGTTTTTAACAGTACACAGAGATTCCAGATAACCAGATTATTGGATAATATACATGAATTCATATAAAATCAAGGGACACTCAATAGGATTTCTTGCTTGTATGTGGTTACAGAAAACCTTAAAGTGAAACACGGTCTAATTTAAATGAACTTATATCATGTAAAAATAGGCTGAATTTGTATTGGAGCAAATAATTGAATTTAGAATTGCACAATTTTTGTACTAAAGAAAAACATTCTAAGCACCTTTTCCGATGAGGACATGGTTGAAGGTAAGCAATTTTGGGGACACTCTGATATGGAAATCTCTCTGTGCACCTGAACTTTGAACCAAAATTCTACACCAAATAACCTGCTCAGTCCTTTTACAATGGGAAGGAGTAGTTATGGGCCCCATTTTTCGGAAGAAAGAGAGAAAATGGAACTGTGCCCTCAACGGAACTTTGTTGCTGAAATACTAAACCATTATGGAAAAAATAGTTAATACTATTATCTCCCCCTTCCTTTAATGGAAATACCAAATAATTTTTGCTAATTACATTACTTGGTATTATCCATATACATGCTTTTTCCCTAAAGAGCACAAAATACAGATTGTGTGAATGATATAATTATGTAAATTTTAAAAAAATCTTGTTACTTGGCTTAAAAAAGGAAAATTGACAATCAAGGTAGAATTTTAAACATCCAGGTGCACTGGGAATTCATTTACGCCATGAATGCATTTTCCAAAGAATATGCACGTCATAGGCATCAAAACTAAGATGTACAGGGCATATAGGTACGTTCCAATAATGCGCAGTGCCCGCTTTTTGAAAAGAACGTATGTCGCCCCTTAAAATATGCACCGATGGCCGAACAAGGCATGTAAGACTCCCCCCTACTTTTGGGAAATTTGAAATGTTTAAAAATATTGCTTTACGAGTTTGCCCATGATGCTAGTCCCTGTGGTGTAAGCAATTAAATTCAATTTTTGAATTCCTAGTAAATTTGAGAATACTACTAAGATTTTTTAACTCCATGGCACACCAATGATTACTGATGTATGTAGCCCATCCCCTTATAATGGAAGAAATTTTACCATTCACAAAAAAAAAAAATAACTTCAACATATGGGGTACAAGCAGCATTCTAAACCTACATATTTTTCACCCGGGCATGAATTGTCATTGGCACACCAGAATTCTTTACTTTTCATGTTCACACTTTAAGGGGAAAATCTAACCTCATTTGAGTTTGCTATTTGAAAAGAGGATAGAAGTAGTTGAAATCCCGGGGGGGCCACTTCTCAATGACAATGGGGTTCATACGTGGCAAGCAATCACAAAAAAAGACCCTAATTACGTTCTTTTCGAAGCTTGAAATTTCACCCCTAAACACGTATCAGCAGCGCAATTAGCTACCCTAAAACACGTACCTTGATGAAATTTGCGCCCCTTAAACAAGTATCGAGTAGCGCAATTTTGCATACCCTTTAAGAAAAGTATTTGTCTTTCTCCCTACCCCTAAGCAAGTACTTGATGCATTATACCCACTTTATCGTAAAAAACCCCAAACCATATTCTTTGGTACACCAGGAGGCTTGTCGTGAGCTTTGGTTGAATTCAGAAAATATCTGGGTGAAAGTATTTTTCAGCCAGGTTGTATCCGAGGAAAGGATTAAAGGGGAATGCCTTTGACGTCAGGGCGGGTTTCGTATCCAACAATTCACAGGGGAAACGGCGGCCAGACTAGTCGAAAAAAAAAGTCGACGACATGGTCGCGAAGTGGCCATGGCGCTACATGAATCTGTCACTTTCCAAACGCACCATTTTCATGCGAATTTGATAGTGGCGCCGGGGAGGGAGTGCCGGCTCTTTCTCTCTC
>JAMKCH010085905.1:0-62155 GCA_023653785.1 Ophioderma brevispina
TTAAGTCTTGTATTTGAGAGATTTCTTCTTTCTTTCTTTACCTGGCTGTGTGTGTAGTATGGCTAGGTCCTTGCAAATGATCCATTTCTTTCTTTTTTCTTTCCGATTGGCTTCAAACTGCTTCGTTCGCATGCTTGTCTCAATTCCAACCCTTGACCCAACCCTCATATAGGGTGTTCACAGTTTGACCATAGGGTTCACGTAGGGCCAATAGAGGTCTGAACCAGCCCTTTTCCTCACCTTCACCCAACAGTTCCCATGGCATATAGGACACCGCACACGTGATGTGTTATCAGGGCCCCTGACCTGACAGATTTTGAATCCAAAGTCATTCAGGGGCCAAAAGGAGCAGGAGTTTCCGTAACCTGACCCATCTGACACACTTTTTTCGGACACTTGACTTATGAATTTGGAAACCTTAATGGAACAAATATGTGCTTTATTCTGTGAAGGGCTTCCAAATTCACAAACACACACAAAAAAGAACCTTGAAGGTTCTCGTAGAACCTTATGGTACAGAACATTAGCAGTGCTCTGGGTGGTAAATAATAGAGTGTAGAAACATTGCCCCTAATTTGACCCCTGAATGATTTTAGATACAAAATCTGTGAGCACCCTATATGCCTAGAACATGCAAAATACTGTAACCAAGTGGCATCATTGGTATTACCTAAAACTTGGCCAGAAGGAGCAAAGAGGAAGATTATAGCAACTGACCTGTAATGACCCCTGTATGACCTTTGACCCAATCTGTGAACTCCCTGTATGAGACTTGGGTCACAGATAACTGAAGAAGTCTGGTTAAAGGTGCAACAAGAGATTTTTGAGGCATCCAAATATTGTGTCATAACAGACACTCAATAGATATCTTACCTTGTATTTGGCTACAGAAATGTCTTAAAAGAGAGAAAAAAGGTCATTTTGATTTGCTTAGGCTGAATTTCATATTTGCTCCTATACGAAATTAGAAATTTCAAAATTTTTGTACCAAAGAAACATTTCTCAGTTTAATCCTTTCAGATGGGATTATTTTTGTTGGAAAGCTTTTCATCAGGACAATTAAAAATCAGTACTTCGATTTTTTAAGGGACACCTGATATGTGAAATCTCTTGTTGCACCTTAAGATCAAGTCTCCGAGCCAACCCTGTAATACTAGAAGCATTTTGAAATATGAGAGGGATTAGAGAGACTGCTCCTTTTGGGAGTTTCCGTAATCTGACTCATCTGTCACACTTTTTCTGACACACATATGAATTGGAAACCTTAAAGAGACATGAAGAGATTTTAAGAAAGAAGCGCCCCCCAATTTTTTCGAACTCTGGAAAGCATTCCAAATATGCAAAAAAAAAACAATGTATTAGATCACACCTGAAGTGAATAAGCCGAATACGCTGTCTTTATGTAATAATATGATGATTTAGTACTTTCTGTCATGCACGACAGAAAGTCAAAGCATGGTGTCCTATGGGGACAATTACGATAGTCAGTTAAGTTCAAAACAAGGTTTGCTGTTTTCTTTTGTACTTGTTTGTTCAATAACCTTCAGAACGTTATTGGTAGGTGGTCTACAATCGATTCAGTGCAAATTGAGAGAAATTTGTATCCTAAAAAAATCTCCTTTAACTTTAACAGAATAAACCTGTGCTTTATACCGTGAAAATTGCCCCACACACATGCGATAAAATGCTAGTTTGCGTTTATCAACCAGACGCTTTTCTTTTGGCCACAACAAAATGGAAATCCATCAAAAATTTTATGGTATATCATGGCGAGTATACGTGCCAAATATCAACAGACACTACTAGATCAAGGCGTCATGGTCACAGTCTTCAGCTTGCGCAGCCATTTTGCCGAACTGATGCCCACAAGTACTCTTTTGTTCCCAGAACTTGTAAGGATTGGAATAGTTAACCAGATAGCATCATCTCAATCAATTCAATGAACTCATTTAAAAACCCAGTTAACTAAATTTATTAGGCAACGCGACAATTTAGCAGCAATTTAAAGACACTATCAGTGATTTATCCAAGAGAGTCAAAATACTTGAAATTTGCAGGAATAGCTTAAAAGTGAAGGACAGGTCTGTAGAATTCTCATAAGTTACTTTTTCCAACTGAAGAATTGACAGAAAAGAAAGAAAACGGCAGTGTTCAAAGATACGAATCTCCATTCAATTATGTGTTATAGTAAGTGTCCGTACGGACAGTGAAGACTAAAATTTTCGATATTGTCCTTATTAGGTTGCTTCTGGTTCTATCATTTGCAGGGTATGTAGTTAGGTCATTTGGAGCAATTCTGTGACCGTGGAGAGCAGAGCATCATTTCTCAGTGGATTTGTCTTCTCTGAAAATTAACAAATTTAGCGGGGATGCCCCTTGTGAAAGTGTGGGTGGAATCCAGGAGGGTGGAAAATTCATAATGCAGGTGGTCAGAAATGAAATATGCTTGGACTGCTGTAAAGTTAACCACAGTATTCTCTTGTTCCCAAAGATTAAAAAGGTATAGTTTGTACTACTTATGACTTATAGTTATGGATATTAACCACAAAATCGTCAAAAGTCAAGGTCTCAATACAAGGTTAAATTCTAATATTGCTCCGATTTCTTCACAAATGGGCTCAAATTCATCTTTCCTCAGAGAATTCAACAAAAACTTTTTGCCCGCTAACTATTTTTAAAATTTGGATATCAGTAGACTCTACTTAGAATAAAGAGGTCATGGGGTTGAAACTTGTTTTTCCTTGATCTCACTAAACAAAATACAAAGAGAGTGTCACTTAACTTTTGTTAGTTCAATCCCTGTGGAAATGGTTAACAATTTGCCAAACCATTTTTGAAAGAAATGAATGCATATTAAAGAGTTAACCTTCGTGATGACCTTTGGCCATTTGACGACTTTTTGTCTTAACCTCGGTAACCATAACTGTAGTAGACAAACGAGACGTTTTTAAATCTTTGTAACCAAGCACACTGGTTACCTTTTTAAAGCAATCCAGCATGTTTCATTTTTGACCCCTGTATTTGAATTTTCCCCTCTCCTGGATTCCGCCACACTTTCTCGCGGGGCACCCCCCGCTAATTTGTTCATTAACCTTCATAGAAGACAATCGCCCTGAGAAATGATGCTCTGCTCTCCGCAGTCACGGAATTGCCCCAATGACCCAACTAATGTCGGATACATATACTTATGCAAACATGCAGAAATCTGATTTTTGATTTTTTCGATTTTCTGATTTAGTCAAATCACTGATAGTTCCTTGAACCATTCCGCTTCTCCCGGGCTTTTACTGGATTTGTTCCTGAGTCTTCACCACGTACCCCTCCAGAAACCAGCACAAAGGTTGGGTAAAGAGTTTAACAACAAATGGTCAATATAATTCTTTGCAATTTTTAACAATAATTGAGATGTTTAGGCCTAAAATCTTTGTTATCAAACCAAGCACATACTCGCCATGATAACTACTAATTTTGCATTGTAAAAAATTTCACATGATCACTTCACTGGTAAAACCCATTTTGACCAACAGTAAGAGCATTTGCCCCGCACTGAACAGAACCCATGCAGAAAGTTAAATGATTTCCATTTTGTTGTGGCCACAAGAGAAGTGGTCTGGTTGATAAACGCAAACTAGCATTTTAAATCGCACCTTTATATCATCGCGATGGTATGCACACACCAAATGGTCATATGCTTCTCGGATATGACAAGTGTCCGGTGCCCCAAAATATCTTTTTTTTTTACTATTGCCATTTATTTGAAAAAGTATCCCGTCACTGTTACCCCCTATTTTTATTACGGATTTTGAAAAGATCTTGTGAAAACCCCTGAACATAAGTGAAAATTAAAAAATTCTATCAAATTGTTTTGTTTCTTCTCTATACTGCCAAATGTGGTGCAAATCAAATTCTTCTCAATAGACGATACTGTAGTAACTTTGGGTGAAACCTGTCTTTTTTAACCATGTCAACAGATCAAAGAGTGAACCCAAGTTTGGCAAGGGACTTTGTGTGTGTAAGAATGCAATACGGGAGTTTAGGGAGTGGGGAAGGAGGTGTAAAAGTTGTGTGATGAGGTGAAACTTGAAGGAGTTCACATACCTAGGGACAGGATTAGTTCGTTGGGATGTGAGGCGGCTGGACAGCCAGAGTAAGGTATGTGTGGGTGAAAGTTTAGAGAATATGGGATTGTTACTTGGGATAATATTTCCTGTGAAGATGAAAGGGAGGGTGTATAGGATTTGTGTGAATCAGTGATGCTGTATGGGAGTGAGACATGGGGGCCTGAAGTGAAAATGAGATGGGATTTTGAAGAGGGCAGAGAGAGCATGGTGAGAGCAATGTGTGGTGTGAAATTGATGGATAGGAAGAAGACTGAGGATTTGATGCAGTTGTTGGGTTGGAGAGGCGGCTGACGACTGGCGAAGGCGAATGGTGTAAGATGGTTAAAGGGCCAACTGCTGAGAAGGATGATGAGCATGTTTTAACCGGGCTTTTGAAGTTGAGGTGGTGGTTGAGGAAGAGGTGCCGACAAAGAGGACATGGAGGAGCATTGTAGGATGAGAGTAGGAGGTTGGTTGATGGATGGGGGATTGCATTGAATCGGGCGAAGTGTAAGGAGGGATCGGGCTATTGTACGAAGTTAGGTGAATCCAGTCCACCCCGGTTGCGGGACAAAACCGGATTAAAACTTGGTTTTTACTACTACTACATAGCTCAAATTAAGTAACAATACCCACCATTTTTTTTCCAAGTTTGGTTATCTACATCCTTTAAAGTACACCATGTTCATTTAAGCGAATTTCATTGATAGGTTGTCTGATGACGCAAATACTTTAAATAAATGATTTATATTATTATTGCCGTATACAAGTTGAAAAAAGTGTCATATTTCAACCCCAGTTTGGGGTGATACCTGTAGGAAATATTCCATACCTTCATGCATGGAATGTAATGTATACATGCATGCCGGGGCGGATCCAGGATTTCGCAATATAGGGCGCCAACGTTTTCCGGACTAAACGTAGCATTTCCACTCGGCCGTTAAGTCGCAATCGGGGATCCCATTCTAATTACAAATCACTTATTTTATGATAAATCCGCTTCCTTAGCATTCTCGTTCACAGGGATAGTTAACTTTTTTTCCTAGACACTTATACCACAGAACTGTCCAAAATACAACTTTTGAAAATTGTGGGGGTGCTCTTCAAAAAATGGCCATTAGTGCTTTAATAACAGAGAATATCTTCTCTGCTTTTTAAAGATACACGGAACATTTAAAATAGTGTGCCCTCAAATTTTTCAAATTTATATTTTTGTCATGGTTGTAAAGCTTTTCTATACATTACATCGATTTTAGATTAATGTCCGGCGACATTAATTCACAGATGATGGAAATGCGGTCAATCACAGAAAACACATTCCCGAAGCATGTTTCCCAGGCAATGCACCCTGTTTGACTGGTCTGACCTTTGGTGCTTTTATATCAATGAGTAAGAGTCAATGATTATCCCTATAATATACCTTGATTGATTAAAGTTATTATGGAAAACTTTAAAGTTAGCCTACAAATTACCTGGATGTCTTAACCTAGCTCTTATTAAATCCTATCTGTTTTTGAGTATGTATTTTTGTGTGTTAAATGTATCTCTATTCTTCCATGCCTAGAACTAATCATTTGAGAGCAAATGAAGAATGTGTTCCAGTGCCAGTGCCGCTTTAATTAGAACATACCTTTAATTGGACCTTTAGACTTTGAATAAGAATGTTATTCCTTAGCTTCCACCTCTGTTGCATACAACACACAGAGCTTTTTCTGCTTTGGAGTGAATGTGAGCATCACTAAGTATACACTTAATTTGCATCATCAATTCAACTATGGCAAGTAGCATTCATGCACCCCAAATCAATAAAGGCACTCAACTGGGGCAATCATAGGGGTGTGTGCATGTCTTGTATTATGTGATGGTGTTTATACCTTTGTATAACCAATATTGACTAACAAAAGACCTCCACCCACACAGGATATACACCAATCTTCTAACTTGGCTTGCCTGAACTAGTGAAAACAACTAATGGATGATCGTGGAACCGATAATAATTCAAGGCTGCTGGAAAACGGCCTTCCAATGGGAAAAAGCCGGGAAATCGACAATGGACGTGTCTACGCTCATCCATTACTTGTTTTATTGGTTTAGGCAAGTCATGTTAGAGGTCTCTTCTCGATAAATGGGCGCTTCTTCAAAAAATGTGCCATTAAATGCTTTTAAAACTGGTAAAACTAATAACTACATGTAAAAACGAAAATACAAACATTTTCCCAACGCTTGCAAGCATTAGCATACATTTTTTTTGTTTGGGACGGGGTTGGGGAGCAAGAGGCACTCTCTTTTTGTTTTTAGGGGGGACGACATATATGTAAATTTTTATATAGTATATTCAGTGGTTGTTTTCACTTACATTTGCCACTTTGGTGCATATGAAATGGATATGGGTGGTAAGGCTGGGGGGCGCTTCCAAACCCAGGGACATTCTGTGACAGAGGACTCAAACAATAGGGGTCTTTGGTGAGAGACAGTCAAATGCTCCAAATCCCCAAATGTGGGGGGTGGTTGGGGTGAAAATTAACCAAAAAACCAAAATCACAAAATTTTTCTTTTTAGAAAATTTTTTTTTGCAAAGTTTTCACCCCCAAATAGGGGTCTTTGGGTGAAAATTTTAAAAATAATCCCAAATAGGGGTCTTGGTGTGGGGAAAGGAGCATTGGTAAACGTGTTAAAGAGTATGTTTATTTTTTTTGGTGTGGCATTTTTTCAATATATGATGGGGGTCATTGGGTTGTTGGTGAACTGCGATGCGAAAATGGGGGTCTTATCAGCCTACATATGTGTCACCACCACTCCCAGATGAGAAGTGCCCCCCACAGGGGTTTGGGATGGGGAACAGCTTCGCGTTAATGTTCCTTTCGGCAAAGAGTACTTTACACACCTGACTGAATAAATTATTTGGCTGAAATTCATAAGGAACACAAATAGCTTTCATTCATGACCATCCATGCTTCGGCTACCAACCAAGTTTAAAAACAGAGTAACAGTTGATAATACATGCTAGGCCAACCCGGATCCTCAGGCAAGGCCTAGGAAAAATTCTTACCACTAAATCAATGGGCTGCGCCTTGTTTGCTACTTGTAATAACGCTGTCGCCGGTGTGTAATATGACCAGGAACCATTTGCGTAACGGCCTGCTGCTCTGAGGGGGCAAATTTTCCGCAGTCTTGTGAAATTTTCCCTCTTAGGTGGGTCAAAAGGCCATTTTTGCCTTTCCAGTCAGAGGGTGAAAAAAGGGGCTGATTTATCCATGATTTTTTGCAATTTTTGTCCCTGCCAAGTCTCAAGGGGGCAACCTGCCCCCCCCGCCTGTTACGACACAGCAGAGGCTAAAAGATACCTTTTTTCTTGAATTAAGACAAGATTAGTCTTAAAATGCTAGGATTCAATTAAGCTATCCCTCAAAATGTTGGCATAATTTAGGTCAGAAAATTTTACATCCATTTTGCCTTTAAATGGGACCTGCTGTATGGGTATCTAGTGGTCATAAAGACTGTTAGGATCTCAAAACCCAAGGTTGATCCATGGTATGGAGGAGATTAATCCTTTAAACCCTGAATTGTATGCAGGCATTGAGACCATGACCCTGATGCATAAAATTTTATATATTGTGGGCTGCCAGCATAGCCATGGACCTTTTTCAAGGTCAAAGGTCATGTGAGGTCAAGTTGAAAGAGGGGCTAAAAATGTAAAATTGACCTCCATTGAAAAGTTGAAGTTCAAACTTGAGTCATAGGTGCAACATAGGATCCCTCATTTGTTGAGGTCAAAGGTCATGTGCCAAGGTCAAGTTGTAAGATAGGCTGGGCAGCCCACAGCTTATATTCTTTGAATACAGCGAGTGTGAAAGCGAGACCCGCAAAATTTTAGTTTGATTTTGCAATTAATTACCTTAACTGTTCAGCAGTATTTTTGCAGTGTCATTGTCTTTGTAGTACTTCATGTCGGACGTGTACAAAACCTGGCCCATGAAAACATGGCCTTTGGCCTGAAATCAAATAAATGTCATAAATTTGTCCCACCATTTTTTTTTTGGTGGCTTTTTTTCCTCCCAATGTCGTTTATTCTCCTTTGCAAAATAACAGCCCATTTCTTACAAATTTTACATGTCAAACTCACTCATAGCCCAAATACTTGACAATTGATTGATGATGATATAAATTAACCCCTGACCACTTAAGTGTTAAGGTTTTTCTTGGGATTATCCCCGGATTATCCTGGCAAAAGCATCCTGGGACATATCTGAAAAGTTTTGGCAAATAAATGCGTTCTTGGGGATATATGTATAATTCAATTTAAAAAAACTTAGCCCACCAGTGGGACAAAAAAATCCTCATGTCAGGTAAAAATAGGAAACCTTGCCTCACCCAATGTTAAAGATATTTAAAATTGCAAATAAAAATAAACTAGAATTTCGCGGTTCTCGGCTTTCGCGCTCGCTATATTCAAAGAATATAAGCTGTGGGCCGCCCCATGACCTTTGACCCTGGCACATGACCTTTGATCTCATCAACATATGAGGGATCGCATGGTGCGCCTATGACAAAAGTTTGGTTCCAATTGAACTTCAAGTTTTCAATTTAGATCAATTTTACATTTTAAGCCCATTTTTCAACTTGACCTCACATGACCTTTGACCTTTCAACATGACCTTTGACCTCATCAACATATGAGGGATCCCATTGTGCACCTATGACAGAAGTTTGGTTCCAATTGAAGTTAAACTTTTTCAATTGAGGTCAATTTAAAAAAAACTTAACAATTTGTGACACACACATCCACACACACATCCACACATACACACGCACAACGGATTGTTAAGTGGTCCTGCCAGCTATAGCTGGCGGCCCACAAAAAAAACTTTGTTATGTTACATCTGCTGGTGAATAAAAAAAATCACCCAAGCCATACTTCCACCCCTTCTTGATATCTAAGAGTATCCCTATTTATTTAAATCATTTTGTGATTCAGGGACAGCTTGTGCTGGGTCATTAAAATATCGATGTGGCTGTCTGCCTGTCTCAATGTCTGTCTGTGAACAATTTTGAAATGCTTCTTGAATATGCCTCAATCCATGCCATGTAAATGTTATATTGATTTTCAACCTCTCAGAATGAATGGAGTCATCAAAATCTTTTAATGAATGGTAAATGAATAGGAAAAAATAATTTTAACATATTTGTTGCCGTCTAACACTTTGCTTCCAGCAAGGTCAAAGGTTGCCATACATATATTGTAATTTAAATTTTGTTCTTTGTTCACTTACAGCAGTGCCTCCTGACGGTGGAACAACTTCATCTGCAAGGTCAAAGGTTGCAGTAGCCAAATACAGCAAAGATGCTCCATGGGTAGGTATTACAAACACACTGTCTAGATTGCATATCAAACTAAAGGGCTTACTGTATTTTGCGAAACGAAACAGAACTCCCATTGGATTACACGCTTTATTCCGTTATGCATGCATGACGGAATAAAGCGTGTAATCCAATGGGAGTTCTGTTTCGTTTCGCAAAATACAGTAAGCCAACTAAAGGAATTACCAGAAGTTTTACTTGAAGTTTGAACATGTTTAGAATTGGATTTTCTTAGAAAGGAATTAACCCATAAGATCTATTGCTTTAAAGGGTTATTCTAGATTATGAAGTCTATTATAATACACCCTAAGTAAGGCAAAGCAGGAATTACCCAAGCAAAATGTCGACCATGCTAGCAAGCTTCACCATGGTCAACCATGGTAGAACTGTTCTTGACCATGGCCAACTGTGCTTTGACCATGGTCAACCATAGGTTTGAGAAATGGCACCACAGTCCAACCTATGGTTGACCATAGTTGAACCTATGGTTGACCATGGTCAAGCATAGTCATTTAACCATGGTTGACCATGGTCAGTGAGTATGCTTTGGCCATGACCAACCTTTGGTTCATCCATGGTCAACCGTAGGTTGGACTGTCGTGCCATTTCTCAAACCCATGATTTACCATGGTCAAGCACAGTTGGCCATGGTCAAGCACAGTTCTACCATGGTGAATGAACCATGCTAGCATGGTTGACATTTTGCCTGGGTAAAGTATGCCCCTCCCATATGGGTGTTATTGCATTTGTTTGGAATAATTTAAAAACCTAACCCTACCACCTACTCTTTAAATATGTCTTATTTAACCTGGGTAGAATCATGTAGAGTTCAGACACTGTTAGAAGAGTTGTAGGTTGTATATCTTTGAAGTTTAGACTGCAAAAATGGTTTCAACCAATTCTAGACAAATATGGAACTAAATTTTTTGAATGAAAAAAAAATAACATTCCCACCTTATATCTTTATTTTTTAATTTGATCCTAATCCTATAGGGAGTTGAATCTGTATTTATGAGCAAAGTCCACTTTACTGGAATACAGCTTAAAGTGTTCATTTTTTCCTATATTTTGCAAGAGTGATTACAAATCTACCAAACTGAAACTAAAACTGAGTTTTTATCATATCCAACCCTCAATGTGACCATTCTACAGAGGTGAAGGTGAACAAGGTGCAAATAGTATACTGTATTAGATCCTAGTAGAGAGTTCTTTTGAGCAAAGTCCACTTTTGGAATACATTTAGCCAAAGTGTACAATTTTACCTGTATTTTGCAGACTGCAATAGTCAATCGAGGTGCAAATGATGCATGTTTGTAGCCATTTGGGGATCTTTGGGGAAATGTCATTTTTGTGTAAAATATCTCAAAACATTCATTTTGTAGAAAAAGACACCATACTTGAATTATCAACTTTGACATTAATCTACTTTTATGACATATAAACTCACTGAAATTTCCTTCATTTTGGCCATATTCCAACAAATCTTGGAAGTTTCTGAACTGTATCCTAAATATTCTGTACTAATGCAAGGTAATATACAAATGTTTCTTCACTTTTTCTGGAATCATTCTTGAATATCAATAATGGGAGGAAAACATCTAGCTGTCATAGGCATAACTCATTTCACACACTCGTCAGTACAAAATGTAATAAAAATATGATAGACAAGGCGGTCCCTGGGTTTCACGATCACCTAGCTTGCGCGATCACCAAGTTTCATGTCCATACACCAACACTTGCACGATCACCAAGTTTCATGTCCATACACCAACGTTTACCCCACTTGACCTCCTTTGACCTTGAATGACCCCTGATGACCTTTGATCCACTAACCAATACAAACTGTCTTCGCACGGTCAAGGGGCATCCGCCCACCAAGTTTCAGGAATGTGCGACGTCCTCAGTCTACGAGAAAATACACACGGTCAGACAGACAAACCACCGGTATTAAAGGTCCATGGCCCGATCGCTAATAGCCTCGTCCCCAGAAGCCCCAGATTTTACCGGAAGTGGTCAACATTTTGCTATCAGAAGAAAGCTACTATTTTTCTCATTTACCCTGTGAAACCTTAGAGCCAAAGGATGTTTGGTTTGGAAGTTATGAGCGAAAATATGGGACATTTTGGTCGACCAATATTAATTTTACACAGTGCTCTATGGGGCTTATAAAACCACATTTTTAGCTCTCGCATCAAAACGGATTGAAATATCGGCGCGAAACGTTACAGATGGGGTTTTGGAGTGAAGGCCAGTCTAACAAGATGAAAACTTCGTATCCTCAAATCGGGCCATCCCCCTTTAATATGATAGATTTGCACATGACTGGTCCATCTTGTCCCATAAGACCAACCTGGGAGAGCATTTGAGGTAAAACAAGCAGGGATTTAGGATCAAATATTTCTTAAACTTTCAATCACAGCAGTCTGTGAAGATCAAGACAGCTAAGAAAAGTTCAGTTTTAAGAAAAGGACATTTAAGACCGGCCAGTTATGCACTTAGTAGAAATATCTTTGTATGTTTAATTTTTCATGATTTCAGTGTCTAAAGTTTAAGAATTACTACCAGATCACATTAATTGCACAAAACATAACTTGCACTCTGCATTGACAAAGTGGTATAATTGCATTATACCCTTCACACCTACTCTTAACAGAATAAAGCACTGATCTCAGAATAAAACAGAAGGTGCTGGAATCACAAAATGCACCTTTAAGCTCTTTTTAGGTTTTTTTAGGGGCTTTATTTTCTTTGTAAAATTCGATACTCATATGCAATTGAGCTGGGGTCCAAGGGCAAATGTGTTGAATTTGGAAAGCAAATTGCATCATTTTGCCCCCCCAAAATTATACTAATAGGGTCTTTTTAACCATTTGTCTCTATCCGGTAAGTTACATGAGTCAAGCTGTACAACCTAATGCGATAGGAGCATGGTTCAATTTTTATCCTTGTGTTTGCCATGGCAACCGATTTCTTGAAAATTCAATTTCTTGCTGGATTTGACTTTGAAGGTTATAAATCAAAAAGTAAGACAGAGATCAAAAATCCCTCCCATTAAGTGGTAGAGCATTATAAAACCTACCTTTGTGCCAATTTTGGGGTTGGTCCCACACCCTGGAAGTGCCAAATTTTTGGGGGGCACATTTCCAAGTTACCGAAAATTCAAAAAAGAGATAGGGCAATTACGTTCTAGAAACACTTAATAATTTTAATTTATAAATGTATTTGCATTGTTGATTAAAATGTCAATTTATTATCTAACATTAATTATGGCTAAAATTAAATACAAAAATTCAGGAAATAATCAACATCAATTAGCCAAAATTAATTTAGTTTGGCATTTTCTTAAATCATCACTGCTTGAAAAACAATACCCATAAAAGTAAATAGGCAGCTGCTTTGACAAACAATAAGAAACATATAGTATTTACTTGCGGTACAATGAACTTTGATCAACTGTAGCAACGGAACGGAATGTCCGATTTTCATCAAATAAAAGTAAAATAGAGCGGAAAGTAGTGAGAATTCAGAATTAAGAAATAACTCAGAAATTCTTGCTCCACAAAGGATTAAGGGTAGATGCCCCCTTAAAGTGTATTTTCCCAAGACCAATCTTCCAACCCCTGTGCCAAGCCGTTCCATTAGCATGGGGAGGAGGCTGCTTTACGCAAGGAAAATATCGATAGAATTATTGGACTGAAAAAAGGCCACCACAACGAAATTAATGCTGAACCCCTTATCCATTGTACCCTGACATTAACATCCATGTTACAACAACCAGACTGTCCCGGATTACAGTTACCTCTACTCACCTCACGACATTTCTTAAATATTCAGTGTTTCAATCAGGTAGGGCCATGATTATCACAAGATAGAACGTACATACACAACCTCGCCATATGTATTACCTATACACATGCGATTTAACAAAATCTTACCAAAAGCCTACAGACTACAAGGAATCTTATTAATGCATGAAGTGAAAGTAAAGTAAATAAAAATCAATGTGGCCTCCGCAATGATGGTAACTATATAGCCACACTCCATTGATTTTAAAAGATTATAGCTTGATGATTCCCTTCCTAGCCGATTTCACCTGTCACATTTCAAAGCATTTTCATTTCAACACTAATGCGCGAAATGGCCTCGGTTCCCGGCTCTTTGTCAATTTAACCTTCAAAATAGCTGCTTCATTAATTGAAAAGTATTCAGATTGTCTGTTGCAATAGTTTGCACGGCAGCTTATACTTTTATACAACATATAACCTGTTCGATTAATGACCGAAGGTTGGACAACAGTGATATCTTTGGACAACTGGTCAAATATATACCCGAAGACGTATAAATCTCTACTTTTGATCATCATCCCTCCCTAGCCCAGCCAGCACCAAGATCGCTCATTCAGAAACTACTTTGATGAGTAAGCACCTGCAGGACCTCTTGTAGACCCCACCAAATGCTCCAAGACCCTCTTTAACAGAAGATGTATCCTGGGTGCCCCACATGCTTTAAGCTCACTGAATTCCTAGTCCTCTCATACCACAATATCCTCATTTCGTGAGAACACTTTTGTGTAATGACTGCACATCTCAAGGTCCGTCATGCTTCCACTGCACTGCTTCACCGTCACTTCGCTGCACTCCTAACGTTTGCTGCAGGTCACCCACCGGCATTGCAGGTCAGGGGTGCAGTACGTTGACAGTAAATTTCAAAGTGATTGCAGAAAATTGGCATACCTGCACGACCCTCAGCATGCATCTTGCTGGCTGCCTCATCACCAGTTAAATAATTTACTTTGTTGGGCATACTGCAAGTGATTGCAGTCACATTTGGCAGGCGGCATTGTAGTGCAATGCCAGTCGAAGTATGAATGGCCCTTTAATCTGTTTAGTTGAGGCTCTTTTGGATTACCATATGGCTGTCCTGGCTTTCGAATACAGAGCCCATTTATTACCAATCCAATTGTTAGAGATCAGTGGAATAAAGCACCTAATACAAGTAGGTGCAAAGGGTAATAATGTAATTATGCCCAGGTGTACAGTTTTACATCTCTTTGTGCAAGTATTCACAATATATACCAATGACACAACGTTTATAACTTTTTTAATTGATTACCTTGTATTTGATATTTGGCCCATAGTCTGAGAGACGGCTCTTCAAGTTCTCTGACGATGCCTCAATACGGAGGAGGCACCTGACCTTGGCATCACGACCAAATACTCTGCTGCCAAAACCCCACCCGGCCAAAGCACCGCTATCTACCGATCAACCCACGTCACCCGAGAAGGCTCACCAACCCTGGTTTCAAACCACCTTTGATCCTCTGCAACGAGCACCACACCAGAGTGATGTATGGCCCCTGCATCTCCAGAATCGTTCATGTTGGTAACTTAGCCCGAGCGCAACCAACACGCCCTGCACTCAAGAAACGATTCCCATCGAGATTGCCCCCCACGAAAGTATGCCGCATGACATGCACCCCTCGTGTGCACAAAGTAACATCGACCACCACCCTTCCGTGCATGCCGAATTATTCAAGGTCAAAATGATCAGATTGAATCCAAGTATTCACAAGGACAAAGTTTAAATTATCTTTCAAGTATTCCGAATTTTGCATATTCTGTAATGATTAAGGCACTCTTTGTGATTTGCCAAATCAAATCTTAAATAGCAGATTTTTACATGTGCTGTACAATATAGCATCTCCATCATAACCCTGTAGTCAGGGGTTCTCCAATAGCGGCCCGCGGGGCCAAATCCGGCCCGCCAATCATTGATTTTTTTGGCCCTCGATGCTCTAAAATATAAAGGACCAGAGTTCAGGTGTATTTGGCCCTCATCGAAAACTTCAAACATGTTCGGTAGTGCTATGCCTTAAGCTAAATATTGAGAACCCTGCGGTAGGTGAGTAACAAACTCTTGCATATTATCAAATACAATATCTGAAATTTTAGTACTTGAGTTAATTTTTGCCTAAAATAATAAAATTATACACACACACAAACACTGGATGGAGATTGTATAATTCATCTTGGAACACTGCTGTTTTTCTTCCCTTTGTGTCAACTATCATGTGTCATTTTGTTCCTCAGTTGCTATTCAGGGTGTCCCCCAAAAGTGGTGCAATGAAGCATAACTGCAATTTCTCAAACTGCATTGAGCTACTGAATTTCATTCATGGCTTCAACTTCAATTAATACTCTTGTTAATTGTGCAAGATCCCATTACAATCTGCCCAGCAAGCCAAGATATGAATGATTGATTAAAGGTCATCTGTTTTTTCGCACCCATTCCAATGGGTTTACACAGTTACATCCTGTGGTCGGTTCTGCTGTCATGAGCGATTCCACACATGAATGAACTGTTGTTTATGCATGGTGCATGGCATAAATATAACAACAAAATTCACATGATATTCTGTTGGATTTTTAGATTTTAGTTAAATGGCAATAGCCTTAAGAACTAATAATATGCAGTGATTAGCAAAAAGCACAATATTATCAGCAAAATTCAAACTTTGCTTGCATGCATTTTCATTTGAAGCTAAGAGGATCACACCTGGATAATCGTAATGTTCCTCCCTACTCTAACATTGACGTGAATCTAAAGTTATAAACATCCTCACTTTCTATTCCCAATATCTGTTCATTTATGTGCATTACCCCGCAATGAATTTCAACAGTTACCTTTTTAGAATGAGTATTGTCGGTTTAAAAAACATTCTAGCGGTAATATTATGTAAGTAGTTGTCAGACACCGCACGGGTAAGTTAGTATGCAATCACCTTCAGGTTCTGGTGGTTTCAGTGCATTGTGCAGTACATCACACGATTGAAGCCACGAATCTATCTGTTGTACCGATAATCACTGTGTAAATCCCGTGGAATGGATGAAACAGTCTTTACGAAGGGCTTGATATTTTGCGCAACGCAACGAAACAAAACAAACGAATGTTTAAGGTGGAAGAAGGGGTAATTTTTGGAAAAAAATTACCACTGGGAAGATGGCAATGTTGATTGCAACTAATGTCATGTTGACTCTAAACTTTATACCAAGAATCTACAGTTTATTTGAATGCATGTTAAAGACATAGTTTCGCGAAATATCACCTCCTATCTATGACCTGATATTTTGCAACAATTTCATCACACTAAATAACTACATCAAAACGGTGCCCTCTGTGCAACAATCATTTTTAAAGAAGGGATTGACGAGTAGAAATAGGGCCGTCAACATCAAATATTGCGAGAAATTACCAACACAAATCTTTTCCGCAAAATATCACCTCCTATATAGCCTCGATATTGGTGCGAACACCACGATTTCCCTACACTGCACTACATAACGACATCAAGTACTCTCGGGCAACCATCGTTTAAAAATGAACTGGATTTGCCGAAGAAGAAGAAATGCAAAAGTCAAACTGTCAAACATCAAATAGTTCAGTAATCTATCCACAAATCTGTTTTTCGCACATTCACCTGCCTATATAGGACCTGATATTTTGCGTAACAGAATTCATAAGCACTAAATACTGCATCAAACGGTACTCTCATGCAAACAATCTTTAAATGAAAGGGATTTTGACGAAGAAAAAGCATTGCACAAGTCAAACTCAAATCTTTCAGTAGAACTCTCCACATCCAATATCTGTTTCGCAAATATAGCACCTCCTATATAACTTGGCATTTCATTGTCACTCAAATCCGAAAAGGAGTTTCGTCACATTTCCATCCTCAGCACTCATATAAGGTTTTTGAACCAAAATATTCCTTATATCTCACTCTAGAAGAACCAATTAAAATAATCGCTCCGTAAAGGAGTGGTTCGCAATCCCAATCCTCATCACTCCAATATAACCAAATTTTTACAGCTTGTTGTTCTCAGAACCTCAATCAACCTTATTTTTTCTTTCCCAGACTTACACATTAGAGCACCTCATGACCCAAATAATTGAGGCTATCAACCTATAAAGGGTATAGGTTATTATGAAGTTAATTAATTTGCCTCCTAAGGTATATATCTAAGCAAATAAATAAATAACCAATTTAATTACTTTAATTTTTTAAGTAGTAAAAGATCTTGATTTTTTCACTTCCGTTAGTGCCAAGGGGGGGGGGGGGTTCCTAGGGACCCAACCTAATTAGCTAAGGAGCCGGGGGATTGAATTTTGTTTAGTATCAGGAGAAGCTTATCCATACATCAAACAATTAGCAAAAAGCTCCTTGAAAAATTTGTTGGCGTAACAGACGAATCCCGCCCCTTGGCACTTAAGAGTGATCCAGCAACTCATCACAATATTTAAAATGATTGTTTTATAATTCGTTGATTTTCGATCTATAATTCAAGGCGAAACAGCAAATAACACAAAACACAACAGGAAAGGCACGAAACAAAAGAACAAAAACTTACGTTTGTATTTTGAAAGCAGTCTTTCATATTCAGTTTCCATCTTCTTCTGTTATTCTCTTTTGTGAAACTGCCGTATTTAATTCAGTTTTTGGAACAAACAAGTCAAGGACGGACGAGGACCCTAGACTTGTTCCGCGAAATGTGGTTTTATGACGTCACCGACGCACGACTTTCCACACTTTTTTTTTACGCCAAACGCGTGATATGTGTCAACTGAACCACTCAGTACGAAAAAGCGTGTTGGAAACTGCTAATAACGTCATGTCATAAGTCTGCAAAATAATTAAGATGAACTCAAAACCCCGTCACGGCACACGGCATGCCCCAGCGACCACTCACACAACACACACCACACCACCCACTCACCACGCAACACATTCGGCTAAGTGTGAAGGAGACAGGGGAAACGCATTATTGTTGGGATTCTGTAAGCCAGCCACTTGGCAACTTCTAATTGAATAAACTGATGAAAATTATATCGCTATTGAATTAATAGACCATTGAACCTGACACCAAGAAGACTGGCAAGTATATTAATAGACCAGTAACAGCACAATTTTGTAAACATGTTAGGCCTGGTACTTTGAAATAGGTCGCCTGACGGTTACAACACCCTGGTGCAATTGGTTCTTTTAGAGGTTTTAAAAACCTATGGCCATAAGATCGCAGGAATGGATCGCATGCAACAAAGAAGTGTACCTAGGATGTGACCTCGGTCTATACTGGTTAGTTTTTAGTTTTTTTTATGGAACATTACGATCTGTGTATAAGCCAGAGAAGATCTCTCTGTAGAAGCATTGCGCCGCTTGAATTGTTTTATCCGTGTACCGCTAAGACGCCAAACATTTTACTTTGGCCTGGTTTCAGGGATTACCCTCCGAGTTGCTAGTACTACTCCAGACTATTCACCAATCATAAGGCTTCAACTGTCGGCATGGACTTGCGACCACAAACCGTACTTTAATACACTAGTTTAGCGTATTTGTGTTCGCGGCCAGTTGTAACAATGAAAGTAGAAGTATATAGGAAAATGAAAGTATATAGGAGGGTGATATTTTGCGAACAGATATTGTTGTAATTCTACTGAAAGATATGATGTTTTTGACTTGGCATGCTTCTCTTCGTCCAATCCCTTTCATTTAAACGATTGTTGCACGAGAGTACAGTTGATGTAGTTATTTAGTGCTTATGAAATCTGTTTCACAAAATATCAGGTCCTATATAGAGTGATCTTTTGCGAAACGATTTTGTACTCATGGTAGATTCTACTGAAATATTTGATGTTTGGAACTTGTGCAATGCGCTTCTCGCAAATACCTTTCATTTACACGATGGTTTGCACGATGGTACCGTTGATGTAGTTATTTAGTGCTTATGAAGTCTGTTTCTCAAAAATCTCAGGTCCTATATAGGAGGGTGATTTTTAAAATGTTTTGCGAACAGCATTTTGGGGTAAATTTCTCGGATATTTGATGTTTTGACTTGTGGCAATAGCTTCTCTTCTGCAAATCCCTGTTCCATTTAACCGATTGTTTGCACGATGGTACCGTTGATGTAGTTATAGTGCTTATGACTCTGTTTCGCAAAATATCCGGTCCTATATAGGAGTGGTGAATATTTGTCGATAACAGATTGTTGGTAGATTTCTACTGAATTTGATGTTTTGACTTCGTGCAGTACGTCTTCTCAAATCCCCTTCAGTTACCGGGTTGTTCCGCTTTTATTTGTAATGTTTCTCTACTTGAATATCGAGCCTGGCACTTGCACCTACACCCCATCAGTACCGTGGGAAACAAACTTCGTGTTTGATGGTAGACGCAATGCATATTGCAAGCCTAATTCATACCCGTTTCTAATCCAGTGTTTATCCACTAAAACGGCGTTTTTGTTTATATCTTGATGAAATGGATTTGTTCCTCAACATGTCAGGACGAAATGCGAAAATACGCCTTTCAGCATCTGATTCAAATCGATACTACCCTCCGGGTAAATCAGGGGGTCCCAAAGACGATCGTAAACGCTACCTTTAAACGATTGTTTGCACGGAGGGTACCGTTGATTCGTTATTTAGTGCTTATGATCTATCTTCGCAAAATATCATGTCTATATAGGAGGTGATATTTTGGTAAACGATTTTTTTGGTAGATTTCTACGGAACTATTATGTTTTTTGACAGTTTGACTTTTGCAATATGCTTCTTCTTTATTTCGTACAAATCCCTTTCAATTTCAAAAACGCTTGTTGCACGAGGGTTCGTGGATGTAATTTATTTGTGCTTATGAATCCTGTTTCTCAAATATCATGTCCTATATGTGTAGGTGATCGTTGCGAAACAGATTTTTTTGTAAATTTCTACTGAAATATTTGATGTCTTTGACTGGTGCCCATGCTCTTCTTCTCTTCTTCTTCAAATTACCTTTTTTCATTTAACGATTGTTTTCACAGGGTACCGTTGTATATGCAGGTTCCTATATAGGAGGTGCTATTTTGCAAACCCTATTTCATAAGCCAATAACCTACATCCACCCCTGATACCCGCTTGCAACAAATGTTTTATGAAATGGATTTGACGAAGAAGGAGCATTGCAACAGTCGTCCAACATCAAAATAAGTTCATTAAAATCTATCAACAACATCTGTTTCGCAATATCACCTCCTATATAGGCCTATTGTTTGCGAACAGAGGTCATAAGCAATAATAACTACATCAACGGTACCTCGTTAAACAATCGATTTAAATGAAATGATTTGACGAAGAGAAGCATGCCCAGTCCAACGTCAAACATCAAATATTCAGAAATCTACGGCAACAAATCTTTTCGGCAAATTCACCTCCTCTATAGACCTGAGCTTTTGCGAAACAGATTGCATAAGCACGATAACTACATCAACGGTACTCTCGTGTAAACAATCGTTTAAATGAAAAGTAGTTGACGAGTAAGCGCATTGTCATCACGTCAAACATCAAATATTTCAGTAGAATCTCCAACAACTCGGGTTCTCAAATCCACTCCTATATAGGACCTGATATTTGCGAAACAGATTTCAGACACGAATTAACTACATCAACTTTACCTCTGCAAACAACGTTTAAATGAAAGGGCTTTTACGAAGAGGAAAGCATTGCAAACACGTCGACACCATCCAAATATTTCGTAGAAATCTACAACAATAGTCTGTTTCGCAAAATATCCCTCCTATATCTTTTCATTTCGTCTTCGCCAATCCATTTCATGAAACGCTTGTTGCACAGGTACAGTTGATGTAGTTTTTAGTGCTTAGAACCTTGTTTCGCAAATAGCATGTTTCCTAATATAGGAGTTGATATTTCTGGCGAACAGATTTTGTTGGTAGATTTCTACTGATATTTGATGTTTCTTCTTCTTCTTCGTCAAATACCTCTCATTTAACGATTGGCTTGCACAGGGTGCAGTTTGATGTAGTTACTTTAGTGCTTATGAATCGTTTCGCAAAATCCGGTCCTATTGGAGTGTTATTTTGCGAACAGATTTGTTGGGGTAGATCTACTGACTATTTGAATGTTTTGACAGTTTGACTTGTGCCAGTGCTTCTTCTTCGTCCAATCCCTTTCATTTAAACGATTGTTTAACACGAGGGTACCGTTGCTGTAGTTACTTTTAGTGCTTAAATCGGTTTCGCCAATAGAGGTCCTATAGAGGAGGTGATATTTTGCGAAACGTTGGTTGTAGATTCTACTGAACTAGTTGAATGTGTTGACAGTTTTGACTTTTGCAATGCTTCTTCTTGCTCAAATCCATTTCAGAACCGATTGCACGGGGTACGTTGATGTCGTTATTAGTTCTTACTGATCTGTTTCGTCAACTACAGGTCCTATAGGAGTGATATTTTGCGAACAGATTTTGTTGTAGATTTCTATTCTACGGAACTAATTTGAAGATGTTTTGACAGTTTGACTTTGCAATGCTTCTCTTCGTCAAATCCCTTTCATTATAAACGATTGTTTGTACGAGGGTTACAGGTGATTGTAGTTTTAGTGTGCTTCTGAAATCTGTAGCCAAATATCAGGTCTATAGGAGAGTGATATTTTGCGAAACAGAGTTGTTGGAATGTCTACGGACCTATTTGATGTTTGACGTTTTGACTTTTGCAATGCTTCTTCGCGTCAAATCCCTTTCATTTAAACGATTGTATGCAACAGGTACCGTTGATGTAGTTATTAGTGCTTATGAATCTGTTTCGCAATGATCAAGGTCCTATATAGGATAGTGCGAAACCGATTTTTGGTAGATTTCTACTGAACTATTTGTTTGGGGACGTTTGACTTGCAACTGCGTCTCTCGTCAAAAATCCCTTTTATTTAACAGATATTTTGTCCCGAGGTACAGTTGGTGGTGGTATTTAGCGCTTATGAACTGTTTTCGCAAAATTATCAGGTCCTATTCAGGAGGGATCATTTGCGAACAGAGTTTGTGGGTAGATTTCTACTGAAATATTTGATGTTTTGACGGTTGCAAATTCTCTTTCTTGCGTCAATTCCATTCTTTAAGACGATTGTTTGACGAGGTAACAGTTTGATGTAGTGCTTTAGTGCGTATGAATCTGTTTCGGCAAATATCAGGTCCCGTATAGGAGGTGATATTTTGCGAAACCGATTTTTGGTAGATTCTACTTGAAATATTTGATTTTATGACGTGTGCATGGCTTCTTCTTCGTCAAATACCTTTTCATTTAAACGTTTTGTTGCACGAGGGTACATGTGATGTAGTTATATTTAGATTGCTTATGTAGTCTGTTTCGCAAAATATCAGGTCCCTATATAGTGAGGTTGATATTTTGCGAAACAGATTTTCTTTGTACAATTTCATTCAAATAAACTGTAAGATTCTTTCTGAAATACTTTCACTAATTTTCGCGTCAACATATACATGTTGCAATCACATTTGCGATCTCCCATGTTAATTTTTTCCAAAATCACCCCTCTCTACCACTTAAATCTGGTTCGTTTCGTTGCGCAAAATATCATAAGCCTATAATTGTTTATATCTCTGTTTGCGTGGGCGGATTGTCATGGATGTTGCCAATTTATCACAAGAGTATACTATATCCGTCATGAAATGAATTCGACCAGCTTCCCCATTTTTGAGAATCAGGTTTTTTCTGCTTGACCCTTATGTTATTTACCCCTGGGCCTACTACTGACACTTTCTCATTGTTGATTACATGTTTAGGATCATTTTCATGTAACCAATAATAAGAGTGTGCTATATAATATTTTCGCTAAATCCTCTCAGCCCTACACATGCCTTACCATGGTTTTGATTGGCCCATAGATCCATATAGTCCCTTTGTACCAATCAGCAGCGATTCTCAGGGGGTTAAGTTAAAGGGTCTTGTTCCGATTTATGTGTATTGTGTTCTGTCGTGATATGAGACCTGAGTACTTGCACATACTCCCCTCAAGTACCGTGGAAAACAACCTTGTGGTTTTGATGGTAGACGCATAATGCATGTTGCAAAGCCCTATTCAATACGTGCTAATAAATGGTTAACCACTAAAAAGGCGGTTTTTTTGTTTATATCTTGGGAATGAAATGGATTTGGGGCTCCAAATTTCAGACTGACAATGAGAAAAATACGGCCTTTATTGATATCAAAATCGATACTACCTCGGGTAAATCAGGGGGGTCCCAAAGACTATGTAACACGCACCTGTTAACGTGTTTGCACGAGGGTACCGTTGAGTGTTTTTGATGTTAGTTATTAGTGCTTATGAAATTCTGTTCGCAAAATATCAGGTCCTATATAGGAGGTGAATTGGTAAACAGATTTTGTGGTAGATTTCTACTGAACTATTTGATGTTTTGACAGTTGACTTTGCAATGATTCATTCTTCGTCAAATCCTTTAATTTAAACGATTGTTGCAAGAGGGGTACCGTTGATGTAGTTATTTGTGCTTTATGAAATCTGTTCGCCAAAAAATCAGGTCCTAATAGGAGGTGATATATTTGCGCGAAACAGATTTGTGTAAATTTCTACTGAAATATTGATTGTTTTGGACTTGTGTAAATTTGGACGTCTTCTTCGTCAATACCTTCATTTAAAACGGTTGTTTGCACGAGGGTACCGTTGAGGCAGGTCCGTATATAGGAGGTGATTATTTTGCAAAACAGATTCATAAGCACTAAATAACTACATCAATGTACCCTCGTGCAAACAATTGTTTAAAGAAATGGATTGACGAAGAAGAGCATTGCAAAAGTCGTCAAAACATCAAATAGTAGTAGAAAATCTACCAACAAATCTGTTTCGCAAAATATCACCTCCTAATAGACTGATATTTTGCGAAACAGATTTCATAGCAATAAATAACTACACAACGGTTACCTCGTGTTAAAACAATCGTTAAATGAAATGGATTTGACGAAGAAGGCAGCATTGCTAAAAGTCAAAACTGTCAAAACATACAAAAGTTCAGTAGAAAAAAAAAAAAAAAAAAAAAATCTACCACAAAATCTGTTTCGCAAAATTCACCTCCTATATAGGACCTGATATTTTGCACGAAAAACCAGATTTCATAAGCACAGAAATAACTTCATCACAGGTACCCCGTGTAACATATCGTGTAAATGAAAGGTTATATGTGACGAAGAAGCAGCATGCACACGTCAAAAGACATCAATATATTTCAGTAGAAATCTACAAAAACTGTTCGCAAAATATCACCTCCTATATAGGACCTGATATTTTGCGAAACAGATTTAATAAGCACTAAATAACTACATCAACTGTAACCTCATGCCAACAATCGTTTAACATTAAACGGATTTTACGAAGAAGAATCATTGCACCACGTTCAAAACAATCAATTTTCAGTAGAATCTACCAACAATAGTCTGTTTCGCAAAATATCACCTCCTATATACTTTCATTTTCTTCTCGTCAAATGCCTTTCATTAAACGATTGTTTGCCACGAGGTACAAGACTGGATGTAGTTATTTAGTGCCTTATGAAACCTGTTTTACGCAAATAATCAGGTCCTATATAGGAGTGGATATTTTGCGAACAGAATTTTGGTGTAGATTTCTACAATATTTGATGTTTCTCTCTTCTTCGTCAATACCTCTCATTTAACGATTGCTTTGCACGAGGGTGCATTTGATGTATTTACTTAAGTGCCTTATGACATCTGTTTCGCAAAATAATCAGGTCCTATATAGGAGTTTTTTATTTTTGCGAAACAGATTTTGTTGGTAAAGATTTGCTACTGAACTATTTGATGTTTTGACAGTTTGACTTGTGCAATGCGTCTTCTTCGTCAAATCCTTTTCTTTTAACGATTGTTTACACGAGGGTACAGTTGATGGAGTTATTTAGTGCTTATGAAATCTGTTTCGCAAAATATCAGGTCCTATATAGGAGGTGAATATTTTTGCGAACAGAATTTTGTTGTAATTTCTACTGAACTATTTGAATGCTTCTTGACAGTTTTGGACTTTGGCAATGCTTCTTCTTCTCCAAATCCATTTCATTTAAACGATTTGAACGAGGGTACAGTTGAGGTAGTTATTTAGTGATTATGAAATCTTTCGCAAAATATCAGGTTCTATATTAGGATGGTGATATTTTGCGAAACAGTTTTGTGGTAGATTTCTACTGAACTTGTTGCGTTTTGACAGTTGACTTTTTCAATGCTTCTTCGTCAATCCATTTCATTTAAACGATTGTTTACGAGGGTACAGTGATGTAGTTATTTAGTGCTTATGAAGTCTGTTTCGCAAAATCAGGGCCGATATAGGAGGTGTTGATATTTTGCGAAACAGATTTTGTTGGTAGATTTTCTACTTGAATATTGATGTTTGACAGGTTTGAATTTTGCAATGCTTCTTCTTCGTCAAATCCCTTCATTTAAACGGAGTGTTTGCACGAGGGTACAGTTGATGTAGGTATTTAGTGCTTATGAATCTGTTTCGCAAACTATCAGGTCTATAAGGTGATATTTTCGAACAGATTTTTGTGGTGAGATTTCTACTGAACTATTTGTTTTTGACAGGTTTGACTTTTGTGCAATGCTTCTCTTCGTCAAATCCTTTTATTTAAACGGATTATTTGCACGGGGTACAGTGGGGTAGTTATTTAGCGTTATAAAATCTGTTTCGCAAAAATATCGGTCATAATATAGGAGGTGATATTTTGCGGGAAACAGATTTTGTTGGTAGGATTCTACTGAAATATTTGATTTTTTGCCTTGTGCCAATGCTTCTTCTTCGTCAATAACTTTCATTTAAACGATTGTGTTGCACGAGGGTACAGTGAGTAGTTATTAGTGTTATGAAATCTGTTTCGAAAAATATCGGTCCGCCTATATAGGAGGTGATATTTTGCGAAACAGATTTTGTTGGTTAGGATTTATCGCTGCAATTTGATGTTTTGCCTTGTGCAATGCTTCTTCATCAAAACTCTTCATTTAAACGATTGTTCGCACGATGGTACCGTTGATGTAGTTATTATGCTTAGAAATCTGTTTCGCAAAAATTTCAGGTCCTATATCGGAGGTGATATTTTGCGCCGAAAACAGATTTTCTTTGTACAATTTGAATTCAAAGACAACGGGAAGATTCTTATGAAATACTGTCACTAAGTTTTCGAAGTGTCAACATGACATTAGTTTGCATCTACATTTGCATCTTTCCCAGTGTTTCATTTTTTTCCAAAAATTACCCTCTTACCACCTTAAAAATCTGTTTCGTTTCGTTGCGCAAAATATCATAAGCCGATTTAATTGTTGATCTCTCTGGTTTGCGTGGGGGATTGTAATGGGATTTGCACAATTTATACAAAAGCGTATAATTATATCCTCATGAAAATAAATTCACACTTCAGCAGTTTTTGAGAAATCAGTTTTTCTGCTTGCACCCTTTATGTATTTTACCCTGTGCACTACTACTGTACACTTCTCATTGGGGTTTGATTACTGTTGGAATCATTCATAACCCATAATAAGAGTGTCATATAAAGATATTTCGGCTACATCCTCTTCATCCCTACCACCATTCTTACCATGGTTTTGATTGGCCAAATAGTCATATAGTCCCGTTTGTACCACGCAGCAGCGAGTTCTCAGGGGGTTTAAGTTAAAGGGCTTGTTCCGATTTAGTGTATTGTTTTCTTACTTGATTGAAGCCTGTACTTGCACATACTCCCCACAGTCCCGTGGAAAACAACCTTGTGGTTTTGATGTTAGACGCATAATGCATGTTGCAAGCCCTATTCAATACTGTGCTAATATTGGTGTTAACCACTAAAACGGCGTTTTTTTGTTATAACTTCTTGGTCATACTGGATTTGAGGGCTCCAAATTTTTCAGGACGACAAAATCGATACTACTTCCGGGTAAATCAGGGTGTCCCAAAGACGTCGGAACACCACCTTTAAGGGGGTTCATACTTCATCATCAGTTCTTCAGGTCTAAGTTTTTCAACATACTTAGTTTTACGCAAGTGTTCTATTTCACACATCCCGATATGCAAACATGTTTCGAAAGACTAGTGCGCTGACTGTAGAAGTATGAATTCACCATTAGTGTGCTTATGATGGTCAGTCGTGTATGTGCTTGTCTCCAGTCATTAAACCAATGATGGCTGTCAAAATTGTTTAACGCTTGGTATGGTACTCTGATATCATGCATACCAAATAAAAAACCTAATTCTGTACTGCCCAAGTTATATCCCGTCTCTTCCTAATCTGTACTGACCCAAGTAAGAGTCCCTTCTTTCTATTCTGTACTGACGCAATATATTCCCTTCTTCTTTTTAACCTGAATTTAGCTTGAATTTAAGGGTTGGGATTATAATGGGAACTTCAGCTAACTTAAAACATGCAAGCATCAAAATGTCACCCTTTTCAGCGCTAAACTCCATGGTCATAAGGTGTGACAACAAAGACCTGTAAATTACAATTTTTAAAGCACATCACAACAAGAATTACACCAAACCAGTGGAGGATTGTAAAAAAAATAGTGCATGAATATATAGTGTATCACCAGGGTAGAATCCTATTTCTACTTGGATATTTTAGTACACAATTTCTGGACCTTTATAATACTGTCCAATGAAACACATATTACAATTATAACGCACTTTGCTGAAATGAACATACTGATGACAATTTTGATGAGGTTAGGCAAAGTACTAGTGTATCAGTTGTAGTTTTCACCAATACGGAATAAAAATAAGTTTTTCAGTGATTAACAAGAGTTGTGCTTATGTGTGAATAGCTAATTCACTGTGTTCATATATTTTATAATTCACTAACTGATGTTTTGAGTTCAACATTGGAACAGATTTGTAACAAGGATTCCATAGGTTCTTAACTTTTAGATGGCCTTGATGGCAAGATGCCTCCTGCAGCCATATACCATTTCAGTAAATTTATAAATAGCAAATTGATGAAAAGCCGTCTGAATCCAAGATTTAAAGCATTTTTCAGATGTACTTTTATTTGAACCTTGAATAAAACAGAATGTGCTGGAATTACGAAATGCACCTTTAATCATGACATATTCTTAATATGTGATTTATTAGGACAGATTTTGCTTTAGCAGATAGCAGTATGTACTCATTACAATTTGGGGGATAAGAAAATGCGTAATTTGAGTTGACTGTTTAAGTGCCGTATAAACACAAGATGTATGCAAACCAAACAGTCGGAAGTGAACCCACAAATAAAAAAGTAAAGTCGTCCTTTTCACGGTCTTCTGGCCGCCCTCTTAAAGACACTTATGCGCTTAGCATATTAACTACACCTGGCACAAAAAGTATCTCGGCATGTTTTTCGATCAGTATTGTGCCAAAGTCAGACCATTTTGAAAGTTTTCGAAATATACATCTTATTGTTTAGGTCTTGCTCTTTCATTTAATACCAGGCTTGTAAAAAGCGTGCAGAAATGGCTGAGATAGAACGCCTGAAACACGCAAACCCCCAAAACCAAAAGTTGCAGTTTTTGAATTTTTCAATGAGCATTGCATTGTACTGGGACAAAACGAACATCGTGAACCACAATCAATATTGCAAGTAGGCTTTCTCGCTCATTCAGTCGGAAAACCTCTTTGTGTAAATCAATACACACGAACCATTGAAAAATCCAAAAACTGCAACTTTTGGTTTGGGGGGGTTAACGTCTTTCGGGCGCTCATCTCAGCCATTTTTGCATGCTTTTTTACAAGCGAGCTGTTAAATGACCAAGACCTATGCATTAAAATGTATATTTCGAAAACTTTCATAATGGTCTGACTTTGACACAATACTGATCGAAAAACATGCCGAGATACTTTTTGTGCCAGGTGTATTCCCATGCCTTTTATTAAGGACCTTGTACACATTGCAATATGCATTAACAACTTCTTAGCACTCGATTACATAGCACGGGGTATAATACACCAGCTTTTATATAGCGCTATTTCATCAAGATCACAGCGCTGTCTCCTATTATTATTACGCCGCCATCAGGAAATCGTCACAATCACTTCGCTTCACCTAGGCCAGCAGCTGGCCAAGCGCACAATCCTATCAGCACTTAGATTGTAATATTCCCCATAACAGCTACCCGAATATCGCTTGGGTGTACGAAGCAAGTGAGGTAAAGTGCCTTGCCCAAGTGCACAACACATTGGCCGCAGCGGGGCTCGAACACGCAACCTTCAGATCATGAGTCGGCCGTCATATCCACTGGACCACATGTGTTTATGTTATTTTGTTTTGCACGCAGTCCTATGGGGGTTCTATGCATTGGCAGCTGCCGGTTCCAATGGTACTGTACATGATGGGAAGGATTTCCAAGCTGCTGTTCTCTTAACCTGTACAATGTACGTCCCAAAAAATACTTATGCCTGTACATTCTACTATGAAAAGTAAATACACACTAAAATGAAAGCATAACAAGAAAGGAGGAGAGCTCACAACATGTGAATTTTCTTTTACAGCATGATGGTACCTGCTTCTTTAATATCAGTCAAATTATAGTATACCAAAGACAGTGTATAGTTGACCAATAAAATTATGGTTTGTTCAGGACTGGAAGACATGAACTTTTGCAGATGAAGTCTTGAACTCATGATGACCATGTTTGTTCTTCACCACAGAAATACATTATAACCTCGCAAATCAAACCTGCCTTCTTTCAACAATAGTTTATGACTAAATATCCATCAAAACATGTTCCTAAATATTCCATCCTTGGTGAAATGTTCAGTACAAGACTACTTGTTCAGATTGCACATTCCAAGATGTTCCAAAAGAAAATGTCCTCTTGAAGGTCTTATTTAGACACCATCAATCTCATCAGTTGATTGTTGAATTTCTCCAGTTTCTTTATATCCTGAGCATGCTCCGTTCGGTACTGCAAGCACTGTAAAATAAAATGTTTGTTATTTAGGATTTCATTTTATACCTGACACCTTGACCCCATGCAAATTGTCTATTTTTAGAGCAATTTTAAGCAACGGCGACACAATTTTGGCAACTGATATATGTAGGGACATACAAGAGCTATTACCTCCGCAAAAATTAGACAAATCCATTGCGGAAATCTTGCCATATAGGCCTAGAAAGGTCATAATTTGTATGTTATAGCGCCCTCTATATGCAAATTTCCCATATAAATACATGTAAAACAAGATTTTTATGAAAAATATTTGCCCGCAATGAAATTGCATCAAATTTACACAAGAGGTAGTTAATGGAATAAGTACTCTATATTAGTTGTCAAAAGTGTGTCGCCGTTGATGTTTTTTGTTTTATTCTTAGTTTGTCATAATAAATGAGACTCAAACAGCTGTGCTGAACTGGGGCACTAGAATAGTTTGTAGAAATATATTCCTTAAACAGAGCCAATATTTTTACGCAAGGTCTCAAAGTTTAAACTGTCATGAGTGACAAATTTCTTCACAGTGGCCCATCATCATCTTGTTTGAGACTTTCCACTTCTGGTTATCCAGCAGACAGGAAAGTCCCAATGTTTATTACCCTTTATATGCCCTCATAATGTTTTTGACTGGTAGATAAGCCCCCCCCCAAAAAAGAAGTTTGTCTCAGAATAAATCCGGTGGAAACTGCAAATTGTGCGTTTTTTTAATAGTAAAAGTCCTTCCGCGTGCCCGATGGCACATAGGCGGTGACTGTGGCTATCTCCGTTCCCCTAAAAAAAAAACCCTAAGGCCCCCCCCGTCAAATACACTGAAGCACAGTAGAGGCTAGTTTTCTGTAGCTCCGCATGTTACTTCCTACTCCATGTCCAGGGCATACGCATGATTTATTTTGGGGGGTGCGGACTTCAAAAAAGTGGACCTTTTGGTCAAAGTTGACCTAAAAAATCCCCCTGAAAATGGTCTTTTTTGGATTATCTTAACATTTCATCACCAAAAATTGGACTTTCTTGGCAAAATTCTTCTAAAAAAAACAAGAATTTTTGTCCTTGCTAACAAATTCAGCAAAAAGTGGCCCTTTTCCCTTTGGGGGAATTTGGGGGGTGCGGCTTTGCCACCCCCCTGCCGTACGGGCCTGCTCCATTTTTAAATGCCGAGCGTCTGACAAGGTACCATTTTTAAAGCTTTGGTATGACCTGGCCGGGGATTCGAACCCGTGACCTCCCCAACACTTTTTTTTATGCCTAATGTAAATTTAAACAAAACTTACGGCATTTTTCCCTACTTTGTCGCTTCACAGCTGAGTTTTCCATTTTTTCGGATGTTACAAAAATTTCTAGTGAAGCAACCCTACAAAAAAAAATAATCCTAAGACCAAAAATGCGCGCAGTCTTCTAGACCAATCACTTTTTTTGTTCCTGGCCTAACCTGAAGTGGCATGGACCAGCTGCCCAAGACTTCACTCCACCTACATTACATTACTTGCAATTTCAATACAAATTCACATATTGCCCAACCAATCGTAAGTTTCTAAAGGCCCCCTATATTTTATAAGTTATCCGATTTGAATCTTTAACGGTGAAAATTCCTTCATCTACTGATCTAAGGCCAAAAAAACAATTGTTTGAGTTCCTCATCCGACCGAACCCTAATTTTAGAAATCGGGAAAAGGGTTTTTTTTCCCCTTTTACTGTGGCCAAAATAATACCGCCCTAATTTTGAAATTCCAAAGGTTTTTTTTTTTTAATTTTAACTTCTGAACGTAAAAAAGATGTTTAACACAGTTTTCTTAGCATTTAGTTGGGTTTCATAATGTTACAAAGATGCATTTTTGAGTAAGAATCACTTGATGTTTTTAAGCGTTTGATTACATTTATTATACAAACAAACATCTTCTTCTTGCGTATGAGGCAAGCAGCTAATGTGTTGTAAACACGTTGGGGCCAACTGCCTGTTGATTGGTTGGGGTTTGAGATATCTTACCCCACCGCGGACGAAAGTAGGGCACTCAATTGAGAAGGTGATCGCAGTCTGTGATGGAAAACCACATTGGCAGGCTGACGCAGCCCCCATCGGTGCATATTGCATTGAAGCGACGCCTCCTGGTGCGACTCCGTTTTAATGTGACCCATTCCTTGTGTGGGAGATTGCTGCCAGGTGTAGTTCTGTTCCTTAGGTGTAATTAGAGAGTTGATCTGGTCGTGGAATGTCTATCCAGGCCGTATTCCATGGCGTGTACGAGGTTGAATGGGGAACTGGAGAGTTTTTAGCAGCGTGTTGGCAAAAGGTCGGCGAGAGCGCAGTCTCTGTCTCCCGATTGGTTTGATGCTTTGACAGTGTTATACAGCAGATGCTTGTTGTCCAGCAGGCCGTATTCACTAGTTGTGCGAGTGGGCTCCCTCCGAAGTGCTGCATGTGCAATGCTGAAGCACTGGTAGAAGTTCAGATGGAGTGGGGCGGAGGCCGCCAGTTATGGTTCTCAAGGTCTCGTTGAGTACCAGTGTCCAGCTTCTTTGTTGAGCGTTTGCACCATGCTGGGCGGCATGTTCAGCAATGCTGTAGACCAGAGCCAAGGCAGAGGTGCGTACGTAGGGTCGTTAGACTGGCACCCCATGAAGATCGAGCAAGTCTGCACAGGAGTTTATTCCTCGAAAAAGAAACCTTGGCGCATACGGCTCGAGGTGCTGCCGGTAAGTACTGCGGGTCCAGCTTCACTCCCAAGTAGTTTGGTGTAAGGATTGTATGGCAGAGGTGCTCCCATTGATGTTGATTTGAAGTCTGGCGATGAGCCGCTTTGGTGTTGAGGTGGAAGCAGTACGGTGTCTTGGCTTCGCTCAGCTTCAGTCTCCAGTCTTGAGATATGCTGCAAGCAGGGCCATGTCTGTAATAAGTTTGCTTTTACTTCTGTCCAATTGCTGTCCGAGTGGAGGAGGGCAAGATCGTCGGCGTAGCCATTTGTCTAGATGTTGTTTGGAGGTATATCGCTGATATACAGTTGAACAGCATAGGAGCCAATATACAGATCCTTGTGGTACAACACCGTTCCTCATACACGCCGACGACGCTTACTTCTGCCCAGCACTGTCTTTGATAATAAAGCTAAACTGTTTTGTGCAAGCATGTTCATATGAATTGTACAGGTGACGATCCAGGATGGGCCTGAGAAACTTGAGTGTCATGCCCTGGTGCCACACGGTGTCCAATGATGCTGCAGTAAGTCCACCAAGATTACGCCTGCCTTACGGCGCTTTTCAAAGCTTTCCTCAATATCATTTGTGAGTTTTTTAATCTCGTGTACAAACAAACATGTTCAATAATAGCTTGCTATTGACTTAAAAAAAAGAAAAGTTTTTCCGACCGACCCAACTCTAAAAAGTCGTCATGGCAAGCAACAATATTTTTTTTGGCCTAATGAACCGATTCATCATTATATGAAAAAAGGAATAGTTAAGCTTTATTTTTAGGTGCAAAAATCCCTTTCAATCTTTATCGACTAATTTTACTTCCAACTATGGCATGCATGTACCAGGTACAATGTTTTGGAAATGAAATATAAGGTTCATTATGCCGTTTAAAAGCCCAATAGTCCGCTGGGAACCACAGTTTCCTGGCTACATAGACGATAAAGGAATAAAGCGTTAAACAAGTTGCTTGAAGAGTCAAGTGAATCGAGTGCCCTATTCTTTACCGTTGTAGCTGGTCTACGAGTACGCGGGCCTATAATTCTACATCGGATTCACCGGCTTTCCTGCAAGCCACATAGTTTTTGCACTGGACAAAATATTAATCGCATACATCGTGGTTCATGATTGTAATTTGTAAACGTCAACTTGGACTGACATGGTATGGCCAAAACCGTATCTTGAAAAAGAAAACCGTGTCTTGAAAAAGAAAACCGCTTTCAGCAAAGTTAGCTTGGATCATCACTATGGTTTTAAACTATTTCAAGACCTCCATAAGGTTATTGATAATTATACTGCCATGAAAATGTGTTTAAAAACCCTAACCGTCAGACGTCATGAGAAAATCAAGAGTCGCAATTGATTCCATTGACTGGCGTCAAACCATTATTTTACCTGAATGAGTCTCATTGATTCTCGGACGTGTGCCCGTAAAACACTCCATTGATTCTGGTTGAATCTCAGCCATCTTCCCCACAGGAATAGTTGAAGAAACCATTGATTCTCTGCCTCTCCCCGCAGGAAAAGTTGAAACCCAAAAGAATTCTCTTGACTTTGAGACGTCCACGCACGTAAACATGAGATTACGTTGCCATGTTGTATCCCATGATGCACCGCCTACCCGAGGTCCCACTGGGGCCCCCCCACTGTGGGCTTATTCGGGCCCTCCAAATTTAGAGCAATGCGTCACGGTCCAAGGTTGCACACCCGAAAGTATAGCTTACATTTTCTTATTGATTCTCATTTTAATTCCTTGTATCTTGGACGCCTTGCTGGCCGAGACGTTGGAAATCAAATGATTCTCATTGATTCGCCTTTTTAACCAGCAGACACCAGATCTGGTTGACTCTCTGATGTTTTGTTTGCCGGCACCCAATGATTTCTGTTGACGTTCGGCGCGAAGATTTACGCCATTTATCATCGGCGGGAAACGTCCGAGGAAGTCACTGTAAAGGTCACAAAAAATGACCCTGACTCTTGTACGTCAAACACCACAAATGATTTGATTCCGCATTGACTCTCTGACGTTATAATGGGGGAAACCCCGATGACGTGTTAGGGTTAAAATAGGAAATTTTAACAATTTTATTGGTCCATTAATAGGTTTTGATTCGTTGTCTGAAAACAAAATCTTGCTGTTGACCTACACAATTTTACAATCAGCATTGGTTGGACTTATTTTGTTAACATGTCACATGAATTATTGCAAATGACATGACATCACTAAGACAAATAATTTTCACATTTTTAGATGCCTTTAAAGAGTTGTTCCTTATCCCCATTTAGCACAAGAACAATCGTCTAGATCTTACAAGACTGCCCTCATCAAACATAAAACCAATGGCGGATCAGGATTGAAAACGGCAAAAGACACGGGGTGGGGGGGCTGAAAGGCCAAACTTGTCCAAACTGGGGGCTGATTTTGGAAGATTTGGGCAGAATTACCCTTTTTTTTACCGGAGTCGCGCGCCCACCTCCAATCGCGCCTGAAACACTATGCAATCACTGAGGCAACATGGTCGTAAGTGCAATAGCAACCAGTTGATAATCTGTGTGCTGCTATGTATTGGGGTGATTTTAATTTAGCTTTCCCTTGAGTCAGTGGACTCCTGATTGGTTCTTCAGGCCGACTGTGAGCCACTGGGACAAAGACTTTGACATATACTATGTTTGATGGAAGTCTGACAATTACAGCTATCAACTTGTGAACTATCTGGCATTCATATGATGAACATTTTCTTACCACTTTAATCATCGTTAACTTTCACTTAAGTTGTCCAGAACTGTGGCGTGTATTTGGTCACAATACTAGATCTGAAAATACAAAAGAAGATAATAATATAACTATTTTTTATGTAGTGCTTAAATCCACCTAAACAGGCTCAAAGTGCTGTTGACAATTATTACGGCCTGCCTTCAAAAGTATTCACAATAATTTTTTGCTTCATATAGGTAGCTGCCCAAAAACCTATTTCTTTCCCACTGTCCCCGTTGCCATTTATGGACAGAAAATACAAAATTGCTCATTTCTTTCTATAACGACAGAATTTGCACTAAGGGATACATTAAGCATCCCTTTCTGAATCAAAACAGACTCTAAAAAATAAAATCAAAATTCCTATTTTGGTATTTTCGTTCCTGGCCTGATGTGCTAAATACCGCAAGTGGTAGGCTTGTAATCCGTTGTACATGTATTAAAGACCAGGCATCAGGATGGTACTAGGTTGTAAATAATGGTTTTCAAACCCCCGAACTCCGCCAAAACGTCTAAAAATGGGGGGTTTCAGGGGTTATTCTTGTATTACAAGCATATGCATGATTATTTATAATGGTTGGTGTGCCATTGGCGTAGCCATGATTTTGTTGACGAGGGGCCCAGATTTGTTGAATGTACCGACTCGTGTATTGTACCGCAACAATTTTTTGACCCCAATTTTTTTTTACAGTCCTCCCTCCAATTCGAGGGGGGGGGGGGGAGGGGGCCAAGAAACAAATTTTCACCAACGCAAATATACTAATAGGGTAGTAGTATTGACCAATAAGCGTTATTAGTAACCGTAACCAATTTCATGAAGCTCTATCATGCACCACGCTCTCAAAAAAACAGCTTACAGCTTTTTAGACAAATGTTCCGATGGCCGATTCATACCTACAGAACATCTCGGTCGGGGGTGGGGGGGCATGTGCCCCCCTGCCCCTACGCCACTGTGGTGTGCAGTGCCTTGGCAGATACTTCAGACTGGCTCTGGATTATAAAACATTAATTACCTTTTACCAACTTGAAAGAAAGAAGAAATAACCAACTAGTTTATTTTGGAATTGATTATGAATGGATCATTTAATTTATCAACATGTAATTAATCAAATGGTATTTATCACTGACTTTGGTATCATACACAAAGTCAATAAATCATCCTAAAGGAAATTTTCCATCCTGTCACATATTTTATATTTGCACAAAAAGCCAGTAGCAGCTCATCAGCTGATCATCATCTATTTCCATCTGTTGACATCACTTTAGTTTTTTTAGCATCGCTCAGCTTGTCAATCATCATCGCTACTGGTAAAAATTAAGCCCACGCTACATGTATCCTATGAGTTTAATCATCTCATTTTTCATGGATATTATAACATGATATAAGCATACCATGTTTTATTTCAAATATGTCGTATAACTTCTAGTAATTGGTTAGTAATACTTCATAAAAGACCCATTTTTTTTCATTGAAAAGGCGAAAATGAGACCTTTGAATTTTTAATCAAAAGCCGATCAAACAGATTTTGCCAAAACCCAACCCGAAATAGAGCCACGCGAGTATTCGATGTATATTGACAGTAGTCTGCAATTTGATCACGCCAGATTGCATGCCCGTGAATCAACGTTGATTTCGGTCTGAAACCTACTGCAAGGCAGTACCTTTTTTATCTAATTCTTTAATTTTCTAGGTGTGCATATAAAATTCTGACTTGAGATCAAGAAAGCCTTTCCCTGTGATATCCCAGATTCCTGGGTGGAAATTGCTGTACCATGATCTGTACGTGTTGACCCCAAAAATATTGATCTTTGTTTACCTCTTTACGTCATAAACCACATCGCAGTTTAGTGCTATTCTTGCTGCATGTCTTTTGCAGGAGACAGTATAACAAATTTCCTCAAATACTCAGTTTTTTCCACTATTTGGTGCCAGGGTTGTGCACGTTGCGTTTCTGCAACAGAACGCCGATATTTTATTCTGAACATACAAAAAAAAAAAACAAGCTAGTGCGTTGTACGGTGCACAAAAATCAATGTTTACATCCAACCACAAACAGCTGTTTTATATCATACATTGTAATTTTGTGTGATCATTAATCGGAAAAAAATGTAAAACGTAACCTATCCAGTACTTTCATCTCAATACACATGCAGGTATGCCACGATCATTTGGTAAATGGGATGAGTACGTGTAAGTCTGAACGTACTACACACAAAAATCCCATTAATTTATGAGACCATTTTCATGCACCAAATTGCACCACTTCCATAGCGAGATGACGTGCAATTGCAGATGCGCATAATTCCGTTTCGCACTGCTCGAATTCCCGAGCGTTCGCTCCCGGTAAGCCTGAGTTCTACAACATGAGATCAAAAGCTCCCTAACACTGCATTGACAGATTTAAGTCGACTCAGAGATTTCAAAATTTATTTTTTTTTTGTGTCTAATGCGAAAAATATCAACTAGAACTAAAGAGTAACCTAAAATGCACAATTCGAAATTTTAGATGAAAGCGTATTTTTCGGTGTGATGCAGTAACATTATGTGTATATTACGTCCCATATATACTGTGTATAACAAAAATTCCGAATCCGGAATTTTGATCCACAAAGTTGTGATTTTCTATATGAAGGAATTTGATTTAAGCTAGCAATTTCAACACAGTGAGTAGATATGGACCAGCATTATGTCCATGCAAAAAAACGATTTTGTTGGAATTGAGGGTGCCCCCTCCTCAGGAAAATCTGAGTCACCTTTAAATGGCGGAGTTAGAGGGTAAATCTGTGAAATCCATGGCAGAACTAGCGACATCGACAATGATAATGCCAGGACGTGGCAAACATGGCAGCGGAAGTAGTATATGGGAGGCCCTGGTAGAATGGTAGACAATCGGCGAGGTACCCGTTTGGTGTTTTGTTCCTACAACTAATATAGAAATTGTATGTATACTACATGTAGTTTCGATAGGATAAAACAACTGCTTTCCATATTTTTTATTCTCTCGCATTATCGCTGCATTTCAGATTTCTCCCTTTGACTTTGATATTAGGTATACATGGTTACTAATTTAATGGTTCAGATGAAAAAAATATCACTTTTTTAGGTATTTTTTGAAATAGCGATTAATTATTGCAAATCAACTGTGTTTTCAACTCCAAATTTCAACTTTCAGGCTGTCCCTGCAGTTTATTCAAAGTTTAAAATCGTGACATTTTGCCCGCTGGCACTGGGTCGTCAGATACCAAAAAGCCATGCGGGATGAATTCAGTATTCGCCCACCGATCCTTCACCTAATGATAGAGCCAATTTTTATAGGGTAGTGACATACACAATACACAATTCTTTCCAAATTACAACTATTTAGGTTTTTTTTAAGGGAGGCAGTGAAGGTGAAATCCATTTTTTTGAAGTGTACACTTACATTACCTTTTGTTTGACTTGAAGCTACTTTAGGAATGGGAATTTACAAAAAAAATACAGTAAACTTTGCATGTTCACGTGTCCGTTGCCCCCTCCCTAAAAAATGGCAACGTTGCCATCTTGGATTTGATGACAACACTCGTGCCGATAGTCTCGCCACCCTAAAACGATTGTTTACCAAACCAACCTCTAGATAAAATATTGCCCCAATTACAACCCTACAGAGGCTTTTTTCTCAATTTCCTTTGGAAAGCGAGTCAAATGACGTCCAAAGGGTACCAATTTTGGCCGAAATTGCGTTTTCAAACGCAATTGTTCATTGGATCGTTAAAAGTAATCAAAGTATGGATTTTCCTTCTGTAAAGGTTTTATAATATAGGCTTCATCAGTCCACTGTCCACTTTGCTAGTTGAATAGCATGCACCATTGCTGAGAAATTTGCGCACGTATTTGCACATAGTGCAAAATGCCATTTTGAGAAATGCTTTAATGTCTAAAACACTAAGTCCTTACTGTAAAGTGTAATTTTCGTACTTGTAGATTTTTTCGCGGTTCTGTAATTTTTAACATTTTGGGCTTGTTTTTTAAATTCAACTCTTTTCAGCTATCCTACCAAGACCTACACACAAATAAACATTTTCGCGAGTTTTCATTTCGCGCTAGCTCAGAAGTGCGCGAAAAGCGCGAAATTGAATGTTAGCGCCAAAATTTACCTTTTAGCAGTTGCAAATTTTAGCAAAAACTCAAAGAATGACCCACCTGCTTTTCTTTGTCCCAAATAAGTTTTCGGCTCTTCACAATCATGGCGTCAATTTCTTTTTGACATTGGGGGGGATGGGGTTGACGAAAATTTATGAATGGAAACAGGGTTTGCTGAAAAGAGACCTTACTAGGCACATGTGTTGCGCGCGAAGCGTCGCTAAAATTGTGCCATTTAGAAGCTAAAATCCTTAAATGTAATTGCAACTAGAACAAAATGCGTGCGACCGCGCGGAAGGAACTTACCAAATTTTTAAGCTTAGTATGGTAAAAATAGAGGTTATTTGGTCTCAAAAACCACTATGACAACGGCATAAAAATTGGGGGGATGATCCCATGGACCTCCCCCCTCATCAAAATATTGGGGGGATATATCCCCCATCCCCCCCAGGGATTTACGCCTATGTTCACAATGAATTTTAGTTTCCTGTGCCGCCCGCCCGTAAATGCCAAGATCCAAAATTAATTCATATGTTCCATTGAAATTCATTATTGTGTTTTCCTTAAGAGTCAAGATTTTTTTCCAAGTATTCTGAGATTTTTCTTACACTAGTTCCACCAGGTTTTGCAGAAGTTTGAAACGAACCAAAAAAGAAATTCACGCATACGGCGGATCGGAGCATTTTCTAGCATTTTCCGCAATCTCAAATTAGCGAAGGCCCATAGAACTAGAATTGGCCCAGAACCAGAATAAGTAGAGGACTAGCTATATTTAACAGACTTGTTTAAATATGGCTGTAGCGAGCTTCGACTCGTGTTTCGGAAGACTACACGGATGAAGGGGGAAATCCCATGGCAACTGCCTGACCATGCTGACATGCTACCACCGACCTGTGAATGAAGCTTTGTGAATGAGAATCTCTGGATGAGATGTTTTAATTCACGTGGGTTTGATTCCGCGACGGTGTAGCAGAGATTCTCCCGTACTTTTGGAACATGTAAGTACTTTCTTCAATGATTATTAATTGGAAGAATTTGTGTCAGAGAGTGTTGGAAAATGTTCAATGACTGACAGCAGGCCATACGAGTCGCAATCCCCCCCCAATTCCACAAAAGCAGAAAAAGGTCACTTTTTGCGCGATTTTTTAAATAAAAGGTCCAAAATTAGAGAAATATGACGAAAAAAAACGTCCACTTTTGGTGCTGAGATGTTCAAACGTCAAAAATGGTCCTTTTAGCTGGTGGTTGGGTTGGCCATTTTCCCCAAAAAAGGTCCACTTTTTCGAAGGACCCGCCACCCCCGTAAAAAAATCGGCGTACGGACCCGACTGACAGCAAAGCACAGCAAATCATGCCAATTGCGTGAGTGAACAGTGTCAAATTCGCTACCTTCCCATGTGGTGTGTAAGTTGCACTGCATGCATCTCGACTCGTATTCTAAGAACCTGCACCAATCTAGCATGTTGATTTTTCTTTTATTCCACCCAGTGGCGTAACCAGCGGGGGGAAGGGGGCGCAAGCCCCCCCAAACAGAACCCTTGCCCCCCCCCTCCAGCACCCCAATGAACTGACTTTTGGTACAGGTGTTTATTGAGAAGGACCAAATTTTCCCCCTTCAAAAAACAAGCCTTGGCACCCCTTCGCCCCCCATTTGCAAATGTCTGGTTACGCCACTGGACTTCACACTGAATTGCAACTTTTTTAAATGAAAATTGAAATGAAAGTCCCATTGAAAATATATTTGAGCAAAATGCCACGATTCAGTTAATATTCATGGTAGGAATATTGTAGAGGTAGTGCAGCTTGTATCACGATCTGACCGTCTCTTGACATGATGATTGAGAGGAAAAAACGGTGTTTTTTGATTAATTCGGATTGCAACTATCAATGTCAAGCCTTTTTTTGGGGGGGGACAAGTGGTTGTTGTTTGTTTATTGATTGATTTGTTGTTTATTTATGATTGTTTGTATATTTTATTCAATGAGGTGCATTGGCCACTTTTGTTATTTCCTTGTTTTCTATTATGGACGGAGCATTGGGGTGCAGGAAAGTGATTTGCTTTTTCCCTTAATTTTTTTTTCGGCCCATGGCACTGCAGAGGTTCTCTCGATGCAAACCAGCAGCAAGAGCCCAATTATACTCTTTTTGGGATGCATGGCAGTTTGTTTGTTTGTTTTTGCTTTTGTGCTAGGGTACAGACACTGTTTTGGTTGTTTTTTTTTGTGTGCTGGGTTTTGCAGACATGATTTTGTTTTCCTCTGAAACATGAGCTGGCAGGTAGTACATTGCTTGTATTCATTTTTTGTAGACCTGGCACTGCAGGGTCAGGCTAATTTTTATTTTTGTGGGGATGTCCATTAAGTATTTTTTTTGTTTTTGTTTTGTTGATTTTGTTCTTTTTTTTTTCTCGGGTTGGGTAGGGTGCAGACACTGATTTGCTTCTTTTGGTTTTCCTTTTTGGGCGTGGGTAGCCTGCGGCTACCTGCTCTATTCGCTTGGGTTTTTGACCCCTACTTTCAAAATAGCAGTGTTTTGCATAAATATTTGGCCTTTATATCCTCTAAAATCTAATGGTGATAGTTTATGAATCTGTGGCACTTATACGTCATATGATATGTACTCAATAAGATAGGCCCATGTGAAAACCTGAACTACATTTACAAAAAGATATTGATGTTACAAAATGAGTTTAGAAATACAGGGCAAAAATTTATCGGGGTTCCTGAAATTGTTCAGTGATTTGCTGGTTAACAGCGTCTTTAAATCGTTATGAGTACAAGGAATTAACAGAAGCTTAATGTTGTTGGCACCCCACATGCGGCAAGCGGGCGATATCAATAATATAAATAAAAATTCCTTTAAGGAAGGACGTGGTCAGGAGGAAATATCCTGTAATTGATATGTGACGGTATTAGTCAGATGATATATTTTTTTATTTTGTAATACTGAGCCAACAGTTTCGATGATATAAAAATCCCCTATTTCTTTTACGTAAATCAAGGGTACTATATGCTGGTGGATCAACGAAATGATGCATTTATAGATGTTTTCATGTTATGAATAAACGTTTTCAAAATCATTCACTTTTTTTTTATCCAAAGTTGGATTGATTTATTGCTTTTAGTAATGGATGCCTAGATAAAACATTAATTAATGGCGGATTGTGATTGGATCAGCCACCTTTAATAATGAGGTTCTTAATCTTTGCTGCTGCTACTAGTGATTGATCATGCTGAGGATCAAACTTTTCGTACCTACTATCAACACCTTCTACTATTACATACATTTAGACATGGTTTGAAAAGTTTCATTACCCATTGCATATTTAGAGTTGAGGCAGTTGTTTTATGGTTTCAACCTGATCTTCATTAAGTATAGGTGTAACTATGTGGTCACCCAACTTCTTGTTTACTTGGTTTCTTGCCAAATTTCGGGTCACCATGAAACCTTTATAATAAACCTCAGGCTGTGTTTTCTACATGCATGCCAAACATCAGCCCATAGGTCATGGAGCGGCCGACCAGATCTCATTTTAGTACTACTACTAGTGCATTTCCCCCGTGGGTGACCTTTACCTATGCTGTGACCTGTGATATCTAGATTCAGTTTTATAGTATAGATAAATGCAATTGCACACTCTTAATTAAAATGGGATTTAGAGTAAATACGGTGTTGGAAGACAGGTAAGAGTCATGAAGTAACGACCGTTCTAAGTTTGTATATGAATTGAAATAATTGCAATGGCGTTGGTGTGGTAACTTTTTTTTGAAATTTTGAAAAATTTAAGTTCTTTGGGTGACACTGTTGCTGAAAATGGGAGCTTACATTTTGGGGGAAAAAAAGATCCTAAGATTCTTTTTAAAAGGGCTTTATAAGTATTTAAAACAAAATAGTAGTGATCACGTTGGTACGTGTGCCTAATCCTATAATACTTTACGTCCGTCGGCATTCAAAATATCCGGAATGTTTCTTCCAGTTCGGGCGAGTCTGAAGTGGTCCATCTGAGGTGGGTCAGTATATGGTCATTTTCACAATCAGTGGTGTAATTTGTACCCTTGGGGTCAAATTTAAATAAGTACTTTTTATGTGTTATTTCACTAAAAAAGTACTCACAAAATTTTGTTATCAAATTTTGATTTATTATGTTTTGGAGCTACTCATTGCAAAATATGTGTAATTTGGAAATATTGTGGCTTTGGGTAATTTGAGACAAAATCAATTTTTTGTGAAAATCCTTTTTCCGAAATTGGAACATAAGTTCCCGCAAAAAAAGAGATATTATTTATTCACAAGTATATGTAGTTCAAACGTACACGGCTTTTTGGACTAGTCCTTGGTTGAATTCACAATATTTGACAGGAGAGCAAATTTTGACGGAAAGGGAAAGGAATCTCAATCAACTCACTCATAATTGTTTAATTTTTTAAATTGTGTTTCATGAGCCAATCCCCATAATGCTCCATTGTACTAAAATGTCTTCAATGATGGTTACTCCTGACACAAAATGCAGAAGAAAAATCTGAAAATTCTTACAAAGTTGAATTTTACCACTGCAGCCGTTTTTCGGAAAGGAAGTTAACATTGTTAAACATGTTTCGGACGTGACAAGATTTTACAATGGATTTTGTTGATAATAATTGAGAAACTGACCAATGTTTGCCTTGCAACAACAGATTCCAATGATATCTAATTATAGGAATACAAATAGACTTTGGCAAGGTGTCCACAAAAAACAAAATTCTAAGGTGAATATACATATATTTACAATTATCTATGTTTTGTCAGGAAAAACTAACATTTGTTGTAAAACATAGGCCCACCAACCATCCACAATGAGACTTCCTTGTGCAAAGTTTCTGCAATGTTACTTCCTTAACAAATTACACTTTAAAGAAAATGTTCATGTATAAATTCTTAGAACTTTGAAAATACACAGTTTTCGTAGTACACAAGATGTTAACAAAATTGTTTTTAAATATGACCTGTGTTGATTAATAACACTAAGCTGGTTATAGTTGCATTTTAAATAGCTTTTTCCATTCTAGTTTTACAAGAGGAAGAATTCTGTAGGTTGACCAACGAAAAGCATGCAGGACACTTGTATTAACACAGAGTTTGCAGGCAACAGTGTACTTGACCAAGCTGTAATATAAAAAAAATTTTAAATTAAGAAAAATCAATTATAATGCCTCACTTCTCGAGCATTGTTTAACTACAAACATCACATTGGCATAAAAACCATCAAACTTTGTGTGGGGTCGCTGGACCTATTTTCATGCCATGGATTGTGAAAAAAATAATTTTTGGAAGGCCATGAGATTTGTGAAAAAATCTCATTTTGGAGGTAACATTTGTTAACACAAATGAGAAAGGTTTTATTATTCTCATCCGCATGAACCATTAAAACTACAATTTGTTCACATTTACAGTGTCTTTGTTTCCATTTCAAGCTCATTTTCATTAATGTTTTTCATTTTCTTGATTTCCAGTTTTTAATTGAGTCTTCGCCTGATTTACCATTTCATACAAGTTTTGTTTCTTAAAAGCAGTTGATGTTTCTGCAAGTTGTTAACAAATAAAAAAAAATATGCTGCATATGGGTCTTCCATGCAAAACCGGGAGTTCCCATCTTGCTTTTACTTTTCATTTTGGCCCATATGCATTTAGCTTTTCTGATTTCCAAGGTCACAAAGATCACCCCCAAAACTTGTGTTCTATTCTTATAGCACCTGTCCAAGTTTATGATGAGCAAATTCAGTCATTTGGGTGAACCTCAAAACAATGCCATTCTGCTGAATTCTAACATTCCCGCGCATTACCTGCTTCCTTTGTTGATATGTGGCAAACTCCCATTGATCAAGTGATTATGTTACCTGTAACTAAAGCTTCATGGTGATCCCCTTGAATTTTTCTATGGATCGCATGAATTATTTCTATTTCTGCTGAAGAGTTTTTTAAATGCTCTGCTGATTGTAAGCTGGAGGGAAAAATGATGCCCTCCAAAGGTTTGGGAACCCTTAAAGTTATAACTAAAATTACCCCGCCCCCAACTTCCTTTTTTTATTTTTGTGTGATTGTACAGATTTCTAATTCTTTTGCATCTGATCAAGTACACTTAAGTTATTGAAATATTTTGCATTTTTCAAATGCAATTTTTTCCTCCGTCTATCATTAACGGGCCTAGGGTCAGTATACATCCATGTACAGTTAATAAAGATCATCCCTCAGCTACATAATCTAAGCATATAATCTTTGAACTTTGATATTTCATAAGTGATACTAACCAAACACTTATCACTTAATTTGTTGACAAAGGAGTTTTGTCTATTTTAGTCCTAAGAACAGAATAGTATATGATAGGGATATGTAAACATTTACTGTTAGTAAATAAAATTATTGGCAAATCATTTGGTGGAGTAAAAATACAATACCATTTAGAATTTATAATACACTGTATGTAAAGTCCTAAATTGTTTAGTGTAAGTATACTTCATCCGATGAAAATAAAATCAAGTCTTTTCAAGAGTTGCATGGTGTGACCTACTCCAGTCCAGGTTATTTTTTTTGACTTTTTTTATTTCAGGCCAACTTAATTAAGGGAAGCCTAACTTAGGAGGGCATAACAAATAGATTCTCTTTCGTGCCTTCATGATGAGCAACAACATGCAAATTAATACATTAGAGACCGCCTTTCAGCAGCATGGATCATTAGCTGTGGGTGTCCCCAAAATGGAAATACCAATAGTAATTTCCCATGATGAGGGGCCAAATTTTCAATTGGTTGGTACGCTCAATTTGCCACTAACTGGTCCACAGACCACTGTTGGCAGTACAAGTCCTTTCTGATTACTTGCAGAGACAATGCCTTAAAAATAGTAAGTTTTCATTTTGTGGTCAAAACTGGTAATGTAATAATCCTAACATTTAATATGAAGCAGCAACAAAACCAATTACACACTTTTAGATAATCCAATTACATCCTTTTACGCAGAAAACTAGAGGTCTCGGGTACAATGCTTGCATTATTCATCCGTCCTGTCAAGTTTGGGTAATTTTAATTGCTTTTTTCACATTCCAACATGGGTCACCATTTTATTTTTCTGTATCAATTTAAAGGCACAGCAATAATTTTCATAAAAGGTAGAATCTCAAGATCCAAATTGGAGTCAATCTCAAAGTAAGGGTCAAAAAGTCCATTAAGCAACATAATATCAAGGTCTAGGGGCATTTAATTTCTACCATGGGTCAGTGAATTTACTGCACAGGCATGCGAGAACACACGTTTTATTCTAAGCAACCCACATCAGCAGTGGTCCCTGCCAGTGTGCCCCTGAAAATGGGAAATTTAATATTTCCAGTACACGGGAATTTTAAAGGAAAACTGTCAAAGTTATTCCTGTTTCTCAGTTTACACCACATGTGGTAAAAGCCCTGTGCTGATTTAGTTGCTAGGATTTACATTTTGTTAAAAATTATACTTTGATTTATTGCAATGCACATGACTGAATTTTGCTTCGAGTTGTGAACTTTTGATGACAACCCATTCTAGAGAACAAAATCCGAATATTATGGATTTCTGTTGGTGATCTCAGCTGAGAATTTATCCCCAAGCAAGTTCATGGCAAACTCAAGAGTATGGTGAACTCGTTTGTTTTGGCATGGCATGACCCTGCAGAGTATGCTAATTAGTATACCAAAAATTGTTGTGTTTAAAACTTGTTATCTTTGAATATTTAATGGCAACACAAGCTAGGCCTTGCAATAATGTTGTATATACGCCATGTTAACAAAAAATGCACCGACTCCGAAACACCATGATTTAGATTGGGTTATTTTCTCTAAAACAAAAGCCAAATTTGTTTAGTCCAAAGCTTATAACCTATTTATTACGAAGAGAGTTAAGGAAATCTAATGAGTTAACAACAACAATTAGCAGTCGGCACATTAGCACTGTCACAAAGACATGTATGTGTCTGGCAGGTCTATTCAATGGCACAAAAGTAACAAATAAACACGAATACCTGTAATTAGTCAAATTTATCCATCTGTATGTTATAAATATTTTTCATTGAATATGTTTCTTTCCAAGGTAAACCAATCACCAGTCAAACACAGTAAGGCCTCCCAAGCTCCAAAAATGAGTCAATTTACATTGTTAACAAATTAATTCATCCTCCGGGAGACAAAAAATTCATCTCAGGGACTTTTAATGTTGACATTGTGCAGCACTGTGGTGAGTGTCACCTATCGATGATGAGCATCACTACTACTCACTACAACAGAGATATCAGCCTGCAAGAGATTTCTATTAAGCCAGTACAGCTGAGATGTTTGCGTAACTGTTTCGGAACGACAATGTGTGTTTCGGAGGTGACAGGTGCGAACGGAAGGTATAGAGTGTTGTATAATTTGAAACATAGTTTGATGGTATTTTTTACAACTTTGATTCAAGAAGATGTTAAGGCCTGTTCAACATTTAAGGAAGTTCAAAACATGGGTCCAGTGGGGTATCTCTTTAAAAATAACACTATCAGTTCAAAAAAAAATTGTTGCGGAAGTGACGAAAATGTTTAACGGAAAAATTAACATTGAATTTGAATTGCGCACCAAAATCTTAAAGAGTCGAAGGATCAAATGCCTTTTGCAACTAAATGATGCGTCATACGGCAGTTGTTTGCAATCACACCAAAAACCGAGAGATTCTTATTAACTAATAAGGAGTAACAGTTCGTTATAAATAGGCAATCATTTGTTCATGAAAAGGTCACCTCCGAAACGCTGAATTGGTCAATGACCTGTCTCCGAAAGGATAAGCAAGTAAATGTGGAAACCAAAATGGCATTATAGGTTGGACACATTGTCTATAATAATAATAAAACAAAACTGGGAATTCAATGCAGGGGAAAAGTACAGGCTTTGGAAAAAAATAGATTGTAATTTGGGGTACAACCAAAAGTGCCAATTTTGAACACATCCCTGGCCACACCAATCCAAGAAAAAAGTAATGAGCTTTGTTACGCTAGCTGAGCTAGCCCCTAATAGGATAGTTACACCGCAAATATCTTTTAAAATTCTTTCATGAATTAGAGAGATACATATCTTGAAGTGTCAAAACTGAAAGTTACACCACTGATGTGAAAATGGCGATATAGCGTTGATTGTTTTCCCGAAGGTGTAGTATTTGATTTTGATTGGCACAATTTTTCCTTTAAAAATAAAAGTCGTAAATGTAAGAGGGATATGAACCCCCTTTAACACAGGCTTGTGTTAAACATTTACTTCATTATGCTCGTCTAAGCCGTGTCCAAAAAAATCAAAAAGTCCACTCAAAACTCCCACAAATGTCATCTCATCTTACTAATCTCTTCCCATACTTTGACATGGATATTTTACCCTTGACTCGCCTCTCCTTTTAAAGGATTTTTATTTTCCTTCTTTAAAAAAGACACTGAATACAGGTATTGATTTACCGTTTCATTTTTTTTTTTAAGCTGTGGTGCAAGTTTTAAAATTTAATTCAAATTGTTTTTTAGCATTCTCATTCAATCAATACATTACAGAATTAACAATTATTTACATTTATTCTGGAATAATATTGAACATATTTACGAGGTGAAAAATAATCTACAGAATGTTGAATGGCATGAACTCTAATGCATGAGAGGCCATAATTAATCTGGAGGACTTTGAGCATGACCCCACCCTACATACCATACACATACATACATACATAATACATACATCAATACATACATACATACATACATACATACATACATACCATACATATACATACATACATCCCTACCTACAATACATACATACATACAATACATAATACATACATACATACTCATACATACATACCTACATACATACATACATACTACATCTACATACATAACATACTACCGTACTACAGAATACCCACATACACACATACCCACATACACCCATACACACACACACACAGACCCTACATACATACATTACATGTACATACATACATGTACAGACATACCTACATACATACATACACACATCCATACGAACATACATACAACATACATACACCTAGCATTTATGACACGCCGTTCCCCAAAGGCTCATGGCGCTTACTAAAGAAAGTGAGCAAAATGAGCAATAAATTAATCAATGAAAAACAAATCAATTAGGAAACAAGTGTGTCTTAAGTGGCCTTTTTTCAAAGGCTTTACAGATACTGACTGGCCTAATTGAGAACAGGAAGTTGTTCCATAACTTGCAGCACAATTTTTGTAGGCGCTGAAGACAAGATATACGACTTTTGGTAGCGAATAAGTAAACCATGGCACTAATCGAGGCCGAGAAGTAAAAAAAAACAAAAAAAAAACCCCAAAAAAAAAATAAGAAGCGTACAGCAATGATGCAAGTGTCTTTTATAAAGTATCTGCGAATGCGCGAGATGTTCCGAAATGTAAGCATGATTGACACTAACCTTAGTGATGTGTGATTCCAATGGTCATGTTTTTTTTTTTTGGAATCAAAGGTAGGCACCAAGATTGCGTATCGTTGGAGATGGTTTAAATTTGAGAGTTTTCCAATAGACAGTGTTAGATCAGAAGGAGCTTTTTGTATGTAGGAGATCTGCAACAAGAACTCAGTTTTAGATTCATTGAGTTTTTTAATTTGTTGACATCATCCCATAATTTTGGATGTCTTATCAGTTTTGAATAACATCGTGCATTTTCCAATGCATGAGGATCTGTTGGGCAAAGGAACATAAAGTTGAGTATCTTCTGCGTACACATGATACTGACAATAACCATGATGACGGGCAATATCCCCAACTGGTATGTGTAAATACTTTCCTCTAGGACCGACTACAGAGCCCTGTGGCAACCCAAAATGGGCAGTGATTGGTTTCAGAAAGATAGCCCTGCTGATGGGTCCCACACGGCAGTCCAGCCTTGAAGATAGACTGTAACCAGTCCAAAGCTGTTTCCTTGAAACCACACCATGTGCTTTGATATTATGCGGGATACAAGAAATGTCATGGATCAATCGTATCAAGGCATCTGAAAGGTCCAATAATACAGCAGCACAGCTTTATTAGCATCAATTGAAACATAATGTCATTTTTGACTTTTATGAGGGCAGACTCAGGGCTGTGAGCAGCTCATAGGCAGATTGATGGTCGAATCTGCTAATTAATGATGATCCATGTGTTCTGTTAATCTGGCACATGCTATTTTCTCAATCAGTTTGCCAAAAATGTGATATTTTGACACAGGTCTATTGTCATGTGTTCGTATAGGGGACACCCTAGCGTTTACATCATTGAAAGCAAGTAAATGCATCAATTTCTATATTTGGATAGCATAGCATGTAAAATGATGTGTAACCACTATAGTAAAACCATACTTTTTCTGAAAGCTGAAGGGGTAAGGACTCTAGATATTCGCAATTTGTTGACGTTGATATACCGGGTGTGCGAGAAAACTATAGGTGTTGCAAACCCAAAAAACCATAACATTTATTTCACTTAATATGTTACCTGATTGAAAAATCGTGAAGACAAGTATTACCTGAAGTATCATTATATATTCTTACAGGCGCAGAACTATAGGCTTTCAAACCATATCAACTTTGGCATAGGTGCAGCTTTTTGGACAAGGGACATACGGGTGCCAAAATAGACACATTTTTGGCGAACAATAACTCGTTTATTAGAAGGTACAATGATCCACATAAAAAAAAAAAAGGTTTTAAGAAAAGCTTGCTACTTGCTGGAAATCTTCAGAAAGAATCAATAAAGATTGGACAGGTAACAAAGTAGTTTTTGTGCAGGGGTGGTATGGAATATCAACTTGTATGTGCCCCTATTTACGTCATTTATACTTATTTTCAGGCTTTTGTAGTAGAATAAAGATAGCGCATGACCCCAAAAAAATTGCAACAGAAGGTTTTGGGGCATTTTCTTCTGGTAGTTTAATAAGTCCGCTAACAATATTCAAGTTGCACAAAACTCGAAGTCCCAGAAAGTGTTCAACCAATGACATAAACAAAATGGCCGCCATCTGCCATTTGAAAAACATGACAACCTCCTCATATCTCTGGCAATGAATGGGCTAAAGGACAAACAGGATGTCTTCCTACTAATTCTAGTATAACAAATCCGCCCTTACCATCATTTTTATGAAGTTGAGATCTCATCTTGACCTCTAATCCAAATGGCCGCCATCTGCCATGTTGGAAAGTACAATTTCTTGATATCTCTGGTACCGGATGGCAAAAGACAAACAAGATGTCATTTCCGACTAATTCTAAGCATTACAAATCCATTAAATAGGTTATGAAGTTTAGATATCATCTGAACCTCTAAATATCCGAATAAATGGTCTGGGCCATCTACCATTTTAACAGTACAAATTCTTTTATTTTTTGGTACCACATGTCACCAAATGAAAAATATGGTGTAATTTTTTTTATTAATATAGCATACGAATACATCAGGATGGTTGTGTGTACAAGTGTTGATGAGCACTTAATGTCTTAAAAAGGCTCTGTTCTGCCCATTTTAAAAAAAAGACACCATAATCCTCCTATTAAGCTCAGACAGATTACAGGGCAAATGATGTGTCATTTTCTATTATATCGGCATTAGAATCTATTAGAATTAAATTAGATTTGTTCATTGGCTATTTGTCGAAAATTCATAAGCAGATTGATTATTTACAGCTATAACTCTATCTCATTATATGTCTTACATGTACTTGTGCAATTCTTGAACAGAAAGTACAATTTCATATTATTCACCTCATCATCACAAAATGTCAGAACATTGAGATCGACCACATATTAACTCTTAAACTATTTAGTCCTTCAGTTCATCAGCATATTAGATCGATACTGGTTAACGTGGTCCATGTTTTCGCATCAATGTCACAACTTTGGGAAAAAAAATCATTACCTGTAAAATGTACTGATTCAAAACTGATTGCTGATCATTGAACAGGGACACCATTGGTTGCACAGCCTCATGTTTTAATCGATTCAGGATCTATATTGGGTAGTAAAAAATACTCTGGAACAAAGCTCATAACATACTTAGGGTTACGTTTGATGACTTTGAGGAAAACGTTTTGCCACCCCAATATTCTTGAACCAGTTCGCAACCTGAAATGCATTGATCAAAGAAACAGATAGGACAAATGTCATCCCTGATAAGCGCTTCAGAGATTGATAGCGTACAACTGTTTTTCCTTTGTGTCTGCCAGACAAAGTAATTCATTCCAAAAAAAGCGCTCTTCTGCATATTGGAAAATTATTAATCCACAGATATCTGTGTCTTTTCCAATTTGGATTGTTGATAAGTTATGGCATGGCACTGCCTGATTTTTGCTATACAACAGTGCGTGCCGAGTTCCTTCTTTCCCCCAGCAAAATTTTGTCCGCATTTGATAGTTGTCTACCTTATTGCAATCCTACTTTTTTGCGACGTTCATGTGTGTTGTCTTTTGCCGTTTGGTCTGTCCAGTGTATCCATGGTGGGAAGAGCAATGGTTCTTTGCCATAATTGTCAACTGTGAAAGATGCATAATCATCCAGCATTGCAACTATATATATAGGTGCTTCCCTCTGTCCATTTCAAGCGATATAAAAGAACGTCCATCAACAACATATAGTGATCAGTCTTTGGCACTGTCCTCAGGGGCAGCAATCCACTTACGAGGACACATGTTCCTAACTTGGCCATCAGAAATTGTGCTTATTAGCTTGCCTAAAAAACAGGGCTTGGCCTAAACATTGATGTGGATATGGTGACAGAGTTCATGGCAAAGCCTCTTATCTAATGACAGTTCTCCGATTGTGATACGAAACAGAATCTTTGAAATAAGAGCTTGGTCATCGGTACTTGACAACCCAGGAGATGCAAGGGTCTTGACTTAAGCTTTCCGTTTGTAGCTATATTAGAAAAGTGAGCTTGTTTTCCATTTTGTTTGAAGATGAAACTGCAATCTCTTTGCCTACTTGGACAAATCTTGTACATTGACATCCTCACCAGCATTGATCCCTGTGCAATGTTTCTCAGGTTACTTGTGAATCGATAATGCTGTTCAAACTTGGCTGCAAGCTTTGACAAGTTATTCCTGTCTCTTTACATGCCGTGAAGGTAATTGATGATTAATGCATCTTTTACCGTTGACCACTATTAAGCATCCGTTGTCTTCAATGGAACACTGTCAACTAAACACAAAAGTACAACACACATGAACATCACAAGACTATGATTGCAAACTGGTAACAGCAAAATGCAACAAGCATTGAAATGGGGAAAAGAAACATTCTCTCAAATGATCTGGATGCAGCCTCCTCACCAGCATTTATTCCTGTTCAAATATTTCTCAAGGCATTTTCTCCTGTGAATCGACAGACACAGTCTATTGATCTTTCTTCTCCATTATGACCCTTTACTTTCGGTCGGCAGAGACAAGAGAAAAACATTGTAATGATCTCAAGCTTCTGAAGCCTTATTCAGTGATAACATCTGCTCTAATCTGCTGTTATTCCCATGCATTTTCATGTTGCGATATACTTTCCTTCAGGAATATTTGTGGTTTGGCAAAAAATCTAATTTCTTCAAAGTATTCATGGTGGACCCGTGTCGAGCTTGTTCCAGGTATTTTGTTCCCCCAATATGGATCCTGAATCAAAGAAAGTGAAGGTTGCAATGATATGATGTGTTCCTGTTCAATGGTCAGCAATCAGAGTTTTTTAATGGTAAAGGCATACCAAGGCATAAACAGCAGAACTCCCATCTGTAGAAACCCCTGATTGTTTGGTGCCGAGCTAGGATGACCTCTTTTTTTAATCAGCTTGCCCGATGATACGTAGCAGGAGGTCTCTCAAGAAGGGTATCCAGATGTGTGCAGTTGAAGGAATAAATTATCTCTGATGGCTGACCCATGTTAGATCTTGGGGCTCACTGCAAGGTCATTGAGATCGTACTGACCCCGGATATGAGGGTCTATATATACTCCTTGAGTTTTTGGCATCAGTTGGCAAAGTAGTTTCAGGAGCCTCCTCATAGAAAAAGCGGTGGAAGTGTTTGCGCTAACTGTTATAAAACACTATAGCTGTCCACAAAAAACCCCGTTTGCAAAACTCCACTCTTGGAGAACTTATTTACAAGCTCATAGCTTTGATTTGCAAGACTGATGGTCAAAATTCAACTGACTGGGGCTGGGTAGTACAAGGAGGAAAGTGTTTTCCTCCCCTCAGATGACACAATCCTGCCCCGAAGTTTGCCACTGGAATGAATCCGATGTGTTCTTCAGGGATGCATCACAATGAAATGGTACTACAGAAAGAATGAATGCACCCAGCAGCTTGTGGACATTCAGTGAAAACAATGACCAAGACCAGTCTCAATGATGAACGTGAAGAAAACTTAAATAGTAATGGTGCTGTCGATCATTGGTTGCAAACAAGTGTCTCTCTGCTTGCCTAACTTTTGAGATGAGTGAATATGTGAAGCTGACAATTTTGGTACTTGGAAGAATTACACTCGTCCAACCCCATAATTATTTTGAAATGGTGATAGATTTTTAGCCGCTCAACAATTCAACATGTCTACGAATTTTGGACAAATAGCCCACTTAAATTCACTTTAAAAACACTATCTTTTAGTATCCTCTTATACCTTCACTCAATAAAAAATAACCTTATTTTCAATTTTGCCCATCTGGTAGCAGAGAATGAAGATTAATACTTTTTCAACATGCAGATGGCAGCCAATATTGGAATACAGGCCAAGATGATATCTCCACTTAATAAAACCCATTTTAAAGGATTTTGTTTATGTTAGAAATTAGTAGGAATGATATCTTTGTTTTGTCATATTGGCCCATCCAGACCCAAGATACAATAATTTGTACTTTCAAGTGGCGGATGGCGGCATATTGATTTTGGGTGAAGGTGATAGTCTCAACTTCATCAAACCATTTTAAAATGGTTTTTGTTTTTATGCTAGAATTAGTAGAATGACACCTTTTGTTTGTGCTTTTAGCCATTTATGCCAGAGATATGAGGATTATGTTTTTCAAAATGGCGTGGATGGCGGCCATTTTGTTTTATGTCCTAGTTTGAACCACTTTCTGGGACTGATTCGATTTTCAACTTGGCTATTTAATAAATTACCTTACAACTACCAGAAAATGCCCAGAAACCTTCTGTTGCATTTTTTTGGGGTTAGTGTGGGACATGTCATATTTTGAATCCTACTATGTGACCTTATAATTTCATACTGTGGGGGCTGAGGGTCCTTAATTGCAAGAAATTTTAACAGTAATGTATTTAGAGTATTACATGTACTACAGATGACCATTACACTTTCAATGTGATGAAACACGGAAAACACTAACCAGGGTGGTGGTCAATAATATGGTACGTGTATTATGCTATATTATAAACAAATATGGTCATCAGATCAATGTGTGATAGAATATGGCCTTTTGAAGTCTTGAACATCCCTTCCAACATGTGTATAGCTTATACACTTGTAGAGTGGAACCTAGGTACTTCATACATGTTCTTTCTTAACCAGCAATTCCTGATCTGGTTGTATTTTTTAATTTAAATGAAATTAAGCCATCGTCACACTGACGAATAGGCCATCAAATATGATGAAATTGGTAATGTAATTAATTGTAATTGGTAATTCATTATGTGGCATATTTAACTAGTGGAAAGGGAATACTTAGTGTGGTCATGTAATTTAATCTATTGAGGGAATTAAAGCAGTTTAGTTGTTGGGTATGCTTTTTGTTAGTTGAAAACGGTTGGCATTACTTGCGGGCTGATGTAATATTAAGTAAATCAAAAGTTAATAAATATTAACGAAGGTTGATTGAATTTGTGATTTTAACTACTGAGAATTTATTCTAAGATATGTATGGGGAACCGGGGCAAGAGAAAAAATCTCCATACATAGTCGTTTGCCTTTTATAACACATTTGAAAAAAATGAGCATTCAAACAACCCAAATTCCATAGATTAACACAGGAGGCTGCACCGGCTCCTGAACAGCGGCTCCTCACAGTTGACTTCGTTACATTTGCTTAAGTCAAAACGACAATGATAAAACGTAAGTGAAAAAATACTGCATTTTTGAAAAAAAAGAAATAGGCTTTAAAATAAGCCCAAATTTATGACAGTTGGACAAATCATTTATTTGTAGCACTTTTCTAAACCCAAAAAATAATTAATTTACATAAAAAATTTTTTTGTTTTGTAACGTCCTCCCAAAATCAGGGGTCCACTATACACACACATGACCTATAGTTTTTAACACATTTTTCCAACGTTGTCTCTTAAGGAGGTTTGATAATTGATGAGTGCGCACCACTTGGAAATATACCAGATGATAGCGAGAGTTAATAATGCGTGTTAAGATGGCAGGAGTTGAGATATATTTTCTTCAGGAACCAAGTGGAAATAGGAGCTAGTCTGCTAGATTACTGGGTGATTTAGCAATCCACTTAAGCCACTTCATCCTCATTGTGGGAGGAGTTGTTGTAAAGTTGGGCACAGTAGAAGCAATAGCAGTAATCATAAATTGAGGCGTTGGCAAGACAAATTCGGCATCAAGGTCCTCTCTGATTTTAACTATAGCAATTGTTGCTCAGACCGCATGCAGATTCATAATATGGAAGAAGATGGTGAAAACTTTTTGTTCAACAAAGATGAATAATCGATAAACATCTCTGATTACAGTTGATAATTTCTCTTTGAAGTATGATTCCTTGGCTTTGAGTTAGATCATTCACATGGTTTTTAGCAGTCAGGGTGGTAAATTCAAGATCATTGTCAGAACGAGATTTTCGCCATTTCCGTTTTCTGCTTTGCGCCTATGTTGACGAGCGAGATGGATAGTCTCGTTGTACCACGGCATACGAGATTTAAAGACGAGTCTGGTTTTGAGGTGCCGAGAGTCTAGCAATTTTTTGATTCAGAGCTGTACAATTCAAACCTTTATTGCAATCATTAATCTACAGCTGATGGACAGTTTGATATGAGATCAGTCAGCCAATTTACAAAATTCATCATGATCACTATTGTGATAGTTTCCGTACTGTTGAGGTAATACGCATCGGCTTGGTCTTGGCACATCAATGTTAAAACATACGACTCGATGATCGGACATTAGTTTGTCCTCATTATGGCAATCTTGCAAAATCATGATGATCAGAGTGAGTAAATTACTAAATCAATTGTGTGGCCATCTTTATTAGTGGGACCATGAACATGTTGGATAAAACCAGCTGAATCAGTTGCATTGGAAAAACGAAACGACGTCACATTGAGGGTTCATCCCAGTGATCATTAAAATCACCAAGCAAAATTAATTTACCTGGAAACAGAGATATTTTCAGTGACAAACTTTCAAACTCCCTAGAAAATAGAAGTTGGAAGATTTGATTTTCAGAAGAGGAGGTGGTTTGGCCCTATAGACAATAACAAAAATTAATGGAGTTTGCTTTGTTGGTAACATGAGGCAAAATTCAAAAGTATCATAACCTGCACTTTGTGATTAACATTTTCAAAGGGGTTCTTAAATAGGACAGCTATCCGCCACACGATTACAGAATTACAAGGCATATTTTCCCCAAGGAAAGTGTTACCCAGGAGGGGTACATTCACCAATAAACTACATCGGACTTTCATTTGAACCATGATTCTACCAATTATCATAATATCTACATCGTTAACATATATATAGTCTGTGAGTTCAACACTTTGTTGCTTGTGGGAACAACGCGTTCCATAAGCATACTTTGGGACACGGGTATCTCATTGTTGACTTTAGGATGAGATTTCAAGTTGTCTATGTTGGGTCCTTTTGTCAGTCGGGATGTGAACTTTCTTTGGTAGCCTTGTAGATGTTGTAAGTACAGAATACAAGATTGTCAGTCCAGGATCAAGGGATAGGGGCTGGGGATGTTGTAGAGTTTGTTGTGGTCCCATGTTTGCGGCGACACCACCACGTTTTGTTATGCGGTGAAGGGAAATCTGATTAATTTGAGATTTGGGTTTTTTTATAGCTTCCAGGTGTCTGAAGGGAGTTCTAGAAAGAGTTTCCATGATGGGGGTTCAGTGATACAAGGGATGCAGCACTATATGTGAAGTAGTTAGTGGGGAGGTGGGCAATCATAGTCCAGAGATTGGTTCCAGTGCTGGTAGGTCCAGGTTAGGATTACATCCATGGATTTCAATACTCTATTTGGGAAGGTGAAGTTGTTTTGACATCGTACGGGATTCTTGAGTGAAGAAAACTTCAAATGTTTTAGATTGCCAATTGAATGTATCGTTTTTGGTAGTGAGGATTTTAAGTGATCCCATGTTGGCAAGGACAGATACATTGTAAATTGGGCTTGTGAATACAAGCAAGCCAATTAACAAAAAGTCCCTGGCAAAGAAATCCATTGTAAGAACATAACATCCAATCAATAATCGATCAATGAGTCACAGTCAATAGGGAAAAATGTCAAGGTTAAGTGTTTCCATAGGGTCATAACATGCAAATGAAGATACCTTTTCACATCAGGAGCAGTAATTCAAGTGTTTTCCAATTGGTGCATTTGAGTCCATGGTCTAGTGAGCAGCTTGTTGAGTGGTCCAACTCAATAGAGTTAATGGAAGTGTAGGTGATCCAGGTTTCAAGAACAAAAAATTCACAAAGGTTGTCAAAAATACAAGTTAGATTTCCATTCGAACTTGAAGAAATTCATTAGATTCCAAAGTCAAACATTAACAGTGATATTCATGGGTGATAAGAAATCCAATGGTATAAGTCTCATCAAAAATAACAAGGTAACAAACATCACAAATAGTCAAATGTGCAGAGCAAATGGTGTGTGCTGCCATCCATTGGGGCGCATGAAACTCCTCATATACAATGATATGATTAATAATTGAAACTACTGGACAAGGGACAGGACAAGAAAGACAGCAGAACAGGAACAATTACAGGGACGAGGACATTGGACCAATTTTGTGTAACAAGATCAGGGGCAAAAAAAAAACATGGTGAACGAGGCGAACAGTAAAAAAGAAACGATAAAACCATCAGTGTCAGGACTATGTCTTCTGTAAAATCAGCTCTATGTAAAATAGCTTATTAAAAATGAAGGTAGGGTTTTATTTTTTATTAGCTTTGGTCTTTTTTTCCATGGGGTGCATGGCCACAGATTGCATTTTCGGTCTTTCTTCTTAGAACATGGGGTGCAGGTTGTCGTACACAATCAGCAGAGGTCAGGGCTATATTTCCTACCCTTTTTTTTGGGGGGGGGGGCAATGCAGATATTAATTTGTTGGTTGTGTTGTTGTTGGTATTGTTCTTTTGTGCCATGGGGTGGCCAGCATTACTTTAGTCTGTGGTTAGTTTCAATATTTTGTTATTTTATTTTTACAAAGTTGATAAGAGTGACCATTGAAATAAACAAGGTATTTGGAAAAAAAAAACTATGCTGGCCTCAGATGCCGTTGCTTGGTATGAGATGTTTAATAATCAAGGCGGTCTCTTGACAAAAAGCCCAAAACACAATATTGTACGCTTGCCTTGACTTGTTCTCCGAATTAGACCTTGTGCATTGCACTTGCAGCAGCAAGTGTTCTGTCACCTGTGGCTACAGAAATAGACCTAAAATTACAGTGAGCAACATGAATGCTGCTCTACGTACTTCCATAATGCTAGCATTGCATGTTTTCAAAGGGAGATCATAGATCATAAGGCTTGTGTCATCGATAGGTTGGGGAACGAGATCCGTTTTTCTAGACTCTTGCTCCCTGAATGCGTACAGCAAAAACGATTCGAAACAAAATGGGAGCAAGACTACACTTGAATATGTGTCTTTGTATTCCTAATAAGTCATGAATAATTAAATTATGAATATAATTAAATAATGGAAAAAGCTAGTAATGTAATAAATAAACAAAATAACAAAAATAAAAAAAATAAAAAAAATAAAAAAAATAAAAAAAATAAAACTGATTAAATCAATTGTTGGTAATGAATTTTCAGCGACTACTTTGCTGCTGTTAATTGTAAAAATATTGCGTTAGCTACGTGTCAAAGGTCATTTCCAATCTGATCTCTAAGCAAAAATTACCGTGAAGCAGTTATTGAGTATGTCGATTTCAATCGTGATGACTCTTCCCAATAAATAGCAAAACTTGTGATGAAAAACATCAGTAGACCAGGATGAAAATTGCATTCAGGTGAATTGCTTGCTGACACAAGGCAGACACATGGAGTAATCTACAACCCTTTACACCTTTCAATTACACATTCCATCAAATCTAACTTTTTCAATGTTATAGGCTTTCTAAAACAGGAAAGCGGATTGAGTGAGTGGTAGCATACTTGCTAGAGGTAGTAGTTCTGGATCGTTGTGTGTTAAAAATCTATTGTGATATGCATTGGAATGTGGAAATTTGTATCGCGTATTTGAAACAGTGAAAAAAAATAATGATGAAAAGGTGACGCCCCCAATATTTTAAACCTGCAACAGGAAACTAAAAAAATCCATTGTGAAGGGCATTACTGTTGGAAATAAACATCATTGCAAAACAAACCCCTGTTTTAAAATCCCAATTTGATGGCATTTTCAAACTATTCTTCAGTTATCGCTCCTCAAAACAATAAAATAATAAGAAATTTAACACACACATTTCAATAGAAAAATTATATTTGGGTGAATTTCTCGAAAATCCATTTCAGTGAACGGATATCACTTTTGAAAGGGAATTCTAGGCTTATTGAGTCAATTAAAAAGCAAATGAAACCTGAAGTTGTATAGAATGTGAAATTGCAACAATCCTAAAGTGATAAAAACACCCAATTTTCAAGTTCACCTTCACTGCCTCCCTTAACACAAAAACGTAACTCGTTCTCGTGGCACGGGGACATCACAACACACACAAACATTGTACTTTGAAATTTGATTAGGGAATTAGTGAGTTGCGCCGCTTAATTAAGGACGTCACTGACCGCCAGCAGCTTCCGGAACCAGAAGTTTGCCTTGATGAATCATCTTGCTCAGAGAAGTTTTTTATGAATGAATCCACAAGGTCAATATTGTACCCATGCGCAATTCGATCAATCAAATTTTCCATCATGACAGACGTAATTATCATCTCAAAAAAGAAGATGAAAAACGGCCACTCAGTGTTTTTAGTGAAAAATCTCATTGCTTCCCCGTTGAATTTAGGACAAATTTTGGACACCTCCTGTATGAAGCATCCCTTACTGCCAAAGAAGAAATCGTGCGATTTTAAATTCGACCTT
>JAMKCH010085906.1:0-40822 GCA_023653785.1 Ophioderma brevispina
TTAGTAATATGGACAAGCATTATGTTCATCAAAAACACGATTTTTTTGGAAATTGAGGGCGTCCCATCCTCAGGAAATCTCTTGCTCGGCTTTTAAAAAAAAATAAAAAAGGCTCACCTGATGCTGAAAAGTTGGTGGATATCAACATTCGATGAAACAGCCATATTTTTAGTGTCATTTCATTAAAAAAAACTAAAAAAAACCGCCGCCCTCGACTTTTCAGGGCATTGCCAACCAAGACACATAATTATAATGGCACATTTGGCATTTGTCATCAATTTGCATTGAAACATACGTCCGCGGGTTTGATCATAACAACACACGACTCCTTGATTCTCTTTTGGTTTAAATGTTTGAAAATCAAACTACGTTTGTTAAAATTTTAATATTGATCTAGACTCCTCTTGTTTACACCCTTTGACAATGTTGAGTAAAATGTTTAACACTAGTAAGTTTTATAAATGCCTTCGAGTGTTCCAACGACAAAGCGTGAACATACTGCACGTCTTGTCTTACTACTTCTAAGTCCAATCCAAGCCATATAAGGCCCCCTCGCAGCAGCTACGTTATAATCCTCCGTCACCCGACGATTTGTGCTTGTTTTGTCTGCTATTGTCACAAGTTCACACACACCCTTTCCTGCCAGAGTTTGGGTAATGCTTTCCGCAATTGGCCTATAGCTTGATCCAAACGTCATACGATCCTGAATGAATTTGCCACAGCGGAAATGGAATCGGCATTTTTATTGTTAGGAGGGGGACTCCATTCCCTCCTCACGAGCGATCTTTTTGAGCTGCCACCAAAGTATGAACTGCCAAAGAAGCCAACACAGCGAGCTGCCGAATAATTGACAACATGGCATAAAAAGTTTGACTGAAAAAAATTTTCAAAGTGGGCCATAAATTAAAAAAAACAGATAGTTATTTCTTATTTTTCTTAATTATAAGACCAGCACGGGTGCGTTTATATTTATATTTGGGCGCGTGAAAGTGTACACCGTTCCGCTGTGAAGGAAGCTCGCGAATCAAAATTCAAGCGAAACAGTTCAAAATTGATCAATGAACCGAAAATTTCACTGTAAAAAGTCTCAACAATGTTCTTAGGTCAGGCATAAAGTAGCATTTTTTAACTTTAGTATGTACAATTTTCGAACCATTTATCAAAAACTAAGCAAAGCCTGTATGGGCATAGAATTTTATGCCATAATTTATCATTAGTCTCGCAGATTATATGGTGTCCATGCACCCCTAAAAACTATCTAACATGATTTTTTTAGAATCAACGACATCTTGTTAAAGAATTCTTCCTCGGGTTCCGTTTTGGTGGCCATCTTGAAATCTTAACAGACCATTCATTAAAGTGGTTGATTTAGTTGAAAAGTACTCTCAAAATGATTCGTCTCATCATACGGAATCAGAAAATATATAATTTGTTCTTTTTGTTTATCTTTGATGTTTTATTACATAGATATATGGGTGAAAAGTGATAAAGGTCATTGAACTTTTGATTGGTCATTGTACAGGGGGCCACTTTTCAAAATGCTTCAATCCTTGACAAAATTAGTGTCAAACTGTTGGTATGAGCATGAACAATCTGGAATTGTACAGTTCCCATGCGTTAGATTGAGGATCTTCCCAATTTTGGTATATTTTTTTGAAAGAGAACGAGTAGTCTTCCCCATTTTCCATACAAATCAATGCACATTTGACAGAGGTGTAATCTTTACCCTAATAAACATCCTAATATTGAAACTATAAACCTTTCCTGGATTGCCCATATGCTCTACCAACAACTTGACATCAATTTTGTAAAGATCCATGCACTGTGTTTGAAAATTTGGCCCCCTTTAAATTTACCAATCACAGTTCAATTGACCTTAATCACATTTTCACCCATATCTCGGTACCTATATACACATCACAAATATCCAAAACTAAAATATTTTCTGATTCCTTTAGACGAATCATTTGAGATTCTTTGAACTAAATGGAACCAATTTTATAGGTTGATCATTTAGGGGTGCATGGTTACCCAAATATATCGCAGACAAATGCATTTTTATCGCTTTAATATGTCAACTGAACGGCCAGTTATTCATCATCTACCCGGGTGGTATAGCTGGTGTGAAATATGAATTGAGTCCAATAACTGCTATTGAAACTTGGCTTACCCATGTACAATGTCAACTATGAGCTAGTAACTCTCAACTCTCCCTTGCACAGTTCAAGTTAGCTGTCATTTACCAATGTATTAGAAAATACCCCCTTGGTTTTTGGGGTCATGATAACGATACCCAATTCCAAAGGTCGTTGTTTTTTTCATGGTCATGCTGTATAAGTACAAACCACTGAACTGTGTCCTTGTGATTTGAATGTTGTCTCCGTTACATTTGTGCGTACTCCAAAAAGTGTCCGTAGTCAATTTTCTCGCCCACGCAATTACCTTTTGTTGGTATAATCGAACCCCAGGAATCTCCACTCAAAATGCATTTTGTGATTTTGAACTGCGAAGAATCTACCAGAATTTGCAAGAAATCATTCAAAGATTATTTGAGAGAATGCATGTGTCATAACCACTTTTCTGATATATTGGTGAATGGTAATGTTGACCTGATTTTCCTAGAGCGAAACATTTGTTTTCTTCATCTGGGTTTCCATTTGGGGAGAGGCATGCAGAGTTTTGACTTGATATTATGCCATCCAAGTTATATAATGGTACTATCGACTAACCGCTTATTTGTCCGATTTCCGCCATGCGATATTTGGGAAGCTGGGTCCCGGCTGCGATGGTTTTCTCTCTGTATGTTTGCTGTAAGGGAAAGCGCTTATCCCGATCTGCTGCATCCCGTGAAAATGATGGTTATGGTTGGTAGGTTGGGTCCACATTGATCAGCGGCCATTTGTGAAAGCGCTTAGAGGCCAATAGCAATAAGGCGGCTATATAAATCTCTGCTATTATTATTATTTTGTCTTATCCCATTTGGTCTTAACCCTCTGGTCTAAAATTTGGTCTAAATTTATTCTGGTCTAAAACTCATTTGGTCTAATATCCATTTGGTCTCATGCCCATTTTGTCTATATCCATCTGGTGTAATGTCCATTTGGTCTAATAATCCTTGGTCTAATGCCAACTTGGTCTAATATCTGGTCTAAAATCCATCTGGTCTAATATCCATTTGGTCGAATAGCCTATTTGGTCCAAATTCCTATCCATTTGGATGTTAACACCAAATGATTGGTCATTCTGATTGAAGCCATAAAGTATCAGGATATAGGCATTATATCCAGATGGTATAAGAACCATATGGATGTAGACCAGATCGTATTAGACCAAATGAGTGTTATACCAGATAGACAAATAGACCGATTGGTGTTAGAACCAAATGCATAAGAAAATGTGTGGTGTGTGTGTGGGGGGGGGGTATAAATATTATTAACAATTGGCATGCTCACCATTTGTTATAGACGTTAGGATTTGGGTTGGTAATTCACAAGAATTTAATCCTGGCTTAACTTTTTAGTCCATACTAAGTCCTCTAAGAAGGACCTCTAAAAATCATCTTCTTTCCTATAGTACTTTTCTGCTCAAAATATAAAGAAGAAAGTCCAGGTAGACACTCAAAGCTAGAACTGACCTATTTCAACACTGGTTTCTCTTTGTCATATTCTGGTTTTTTTTTTTATCACAAAATTAAAGGTCTTTCTGGATGGACGTAGTACTGGACTAAGGTGAAGCCAGCTAGTTTACTTTTGTGAATACCGGCCATATATTTTAGACCAGACATGAATATGAGACTACATGGCTAATAGACTAAAACGGTTATTAGACTAATGGCTATTAACCATTGTATTTGACCAATTAGAGTTAGATAAAATCGTCATTAGACCAATGGGATTAGACCAAAGAGCAAGTCACGCGAGGTTGGTGTGGAAAGATTCAAAATTAATCATGTTTTTCAAAAAATGTTGTTGATCCACAGGTTAATTCTAGATTTTATTTCTGTTTTTCAAGTCCTGTTTTAAAATCAACGATATTTTAACTATTTTTGATTTTTTGCTAAGCGCCTATTTCTGTACACTGTAAACTCTGTCCTAACAAAACCGCATTACTAACTACGTAAAATGGGGTCTCACCTTCGGATATCGATCCCCACCAAAGCGGCTGATAAAGCCAGAGACGCTCACGAGCACCTTGAGATATACTCCTCTATATTCCAGAGTGGCTTATGCGAGAACCAGCTCCAATGCCAAATCAACTGCGAAGAAGATCGCATTTTGCACCATGCCATCCGCTCGAAGCCACCTTATCGAAAAGTAGAAACCAAAACAAAATTTCGTGCACGAGCTCACAATCTTTTGGAACCATTGGCCCGGTGAATCTGCCGATCGTTCGTAGCTGCGGCGGCCCTGCCTGTAATAATAGATCGCCAACGGTGTCACCAACAGAGTTCGAAAGTGGCTCTGATTGAGGATAATTTGTTCCAGTTAGGTTTGAGACATTTTCAAGATCCATCCAACAAACGTCCAATTATTTTGTGAAATGATTACGTATACAAGTTCTTTCAAACAAAGACGCATATTTCTTCAATAATAAAGTTGACCAAACAAAAACGATCAATCATCCAATACAAGAAAATGGATCGGACCCGGGAGATTGATATCCAAATAATTTTGTTCCCGGATTTTAGGAGAAAAAAGATAGGGAAAACAGTGTGAGAAAAAAGGAAAGATAAGAGGAAGAAGAAAAGAAGAGAAGAGAAAGAAAGAGGAAAGCTGGATGAGAGGAAAGAAAGAGGAAGAGAGAGAGGAGGGGAAAGAGAGAGATAAGAGAGGAGAGGGGAGAACCGATTTCGAGAGGGAGGGATGGAGTGAGGGAGCAAGGGAGAGAGAGGGAGAGAGAACCAAAAGCTGCTCCAATAAATATAAATGGAATTAAAAATAAAAGAGAGAGAAAGAGAGAGAAAGGATTTCAACGGGTTTTACAAAAACATTGCTATATGGTTGGTATAGAGAGAAGTTCTTAATTGTAAGATAAACAAGATTATTTGTGATTTGTGATAGACCACAAGCTGAATTGGCTAGGACAGATAATGGATTTGTGTAGCGCATGTAACATGTAAATTGGCCCCTATCAGAAAATTATTGACAAATGTGGGAGAGATGTACATGTGTGAGTGATAAGAATCTTTGAAATCTGAACAGAGTATGGCACGTCAAGAACAGATTTTTTGCCATGGGCATCACAGAGTTCGCCGTGTCCGGTTTTATCCCGGTGCGGGGGGAAATGAGAGGTTACATAGGCATTACTCCAATCTTGTTGAAAAAGAATTAATACCATGCAAATATAAGGAGTGATAACTCAAGATAAGGCTCGTTATTTGGAGTTCAGCCTTGCTAGCTATATCGGGATAAGCTTTGTTAACCCTAGAAGAGGGCACATTATTTGGATCCAGCTTTGTAAACCCGCCCATAAAGGAACAGGTGGGTTTTGGTTCAGCTTGATCGAGAAAAGTTTTGCTAACTGCAGATAAGGACCCATTATTTGGAGTTGAGCTTTTGTTTCTCTCGAGATAAAGGAGTGTTTACTCTAGATGAAGACGCTTTATTTGGGTTTTGTTACTCGAGATAACTTTTTAAACTTTAGATAAGAACCGTTTTGATGGTTCAGCCTTTGTATCCCCAGATTATTTGGGGGTTCAAATTTGATAACTCCTATAATAGATAAAGAGTGTTCACTCCAATAAGATTAATTTCCTTATCTGTAATTAAGAACACTTATCAGAGATACATCGTTAACTCCAGACAAGGGCCGTTATGCGGGGTTCAGCTTTTAATTATCAAGCTGATAAAGATCCTTTATTCCGAATAAAATTTTGTTAATGATCTTGACTCATGGACCGAAATAATTTGGGGTTCAGTTTTTATAAATCGCAAGACCGCTATTTTGACACCTTACATACATCAACACTGTTGCCTTGGCATACTCCACTGCTAAATACGCTGCACCAATATAGAGTCACATGTACATTCACACAATATGGATGTCGTTTGAATGATGCAATGAGACTTTTAGTGGTTTGCCTTTTGGCGACGCCTGTAGAATATCTTCTTCCAATTCTGCAAGGTAAGCTTCCTCTCAAACACTTAGTAGGTGAACCTTTCACTCAAGCTCTACCAAGAATGTGATGAAAACCTAGGTACCAAAAAAGCTAATCCCCCACCAACACCCCTTTGAGGATCAAGAGAATTCCACTGAATCCTTTGCTACCCTCCATGACGACTGCGGTCACAGTATCCCTATCGACATCCGATCAATGACAGATGTGATGCAATGGTCATCCTCTACTTTGAACCTAAAGCATTTTGTGGACAATAGCCCATCTCGCAAGGCCCAAGGGCTGTGACCTTGATAGGAAAGCATGGGTCAACCGCAACAGCTCAGAACTGGCGTTGGCGTACAAGAACTTCCCTTCAGCAAGATCGTGGAGTAGAACTTTCACATTCACCAAACTGCGATTGTGGAGAGTCACAAACCATTCGACACATCATAGAGACTGTGAGGTCTACAATTCCCCAAGAAGAATCCCAGGGCTGATCAACCTGGATATGAAACGATCAGCTGGTTAAAGTTGGATCTTCCACTGTGATTTTGGACTTGCCCGCGTCGAACGGACTACCGGAACTACCTACCACCCAATTTGGAGTTCGTTTGTTATTTGAGCTGAGCTTTGTTACCTGTTGTTATCAGGGTTTCAGCTTTGTAATCCTATAGATAAGGAGCGTGATTTGGGGTTCAGCTTGTTATCTTGGGATATTAGAAAAGGTTTTAATTAACACTTAACTATATATCAAGGGCCTTTGGGGTTGCAGCTTTGTTATCTCCAGATAAGGAAGCCTATTTGGAGATACGGGGCGCCCTTATCCCGAGATAAGCTTGAACTCCGATCAAGTACGCTGCAAAAAGCCGTAGTGTGTAAATATAAACCCAATGGGTTTGTTCAACTTTAACACCCTCCTGGAATCAATAAGGGACGGCACCCACTGGCGTTAGATTTACCACATTTTGGGTGTTAAAAATATTCCATATTAAGTGTTAATAACACAATATAACACTGATTGGTGTTATTTTGCGCCACGTGTCGGTGTTAATTATTTGTTAACACTGCCGGTGACAAAATGACACTACTGGTTAATTAAGACCCTCCTAGAACCGGAAACCGCAGCATCTGGTGTTAACCCACCAAACTTTGTGTTAACATTTATATTTGTAATGTCTGACATTTTTAGTATAACTATTTAATCCCCCGTGTGTGTTGACTTTGGACCTATCTGTGTGACCTTTTTGTGGTTTACCTCATATTTGTTCGGTGCTCAGGTCAGGGGCCCTTTCGACCAAATTTGGTGTCATAGGGCATTTTTTAAGCAAATTGACCTCTACATTACCGTGACCTTTGTGGCACTCTGAAACCTTTAATAACAATCGTCAGACTGTCCTCCCTTACCCTCATGCCAAATATCAACACATATGTCAAAGCTAGCTTGTCGCCGTATGCGTACCTAGTAGTGCGCGGGCACTTCAGACAGACAAACTGTCAAGAGATGGCATTTGACCTTTTGTGGTCACTCGGAAAGCCCTGATAACGTTAGACTGTCCTCTCCTACCGTCATGCCAAATAAAACCCTCGCCCAGTTTTTTGCATGTGACATTTATCATGGATACCAAAAGACTTTGTTATTTCAGTTTACAAAGCATTTAACATCTCCACCTGGGTATCTCCCGTTAATAATGCTGACCCAGACATTTTGATATATAATATATTTGTGTGTATTAATTAAATGCAAATGTTGCGCCCCAGGCGGAGTGCCCATCTCTCTGTCATGGCGTTTGGGCCAACTCCCTCATATAATGTTGCTGTGGGGGTTTCGCCACTCCTCTCCCGCACAGCGAGTCTATTTTGCATTCACAGCATATGCCGTGTGAAAGCAGATTATAGTCCGGCGGGAGTCCCAGTCGGGCCTCCATAGCCGGATAAAGGAATAAAGTGTGAACTATTGTTGCGTGAAGTGTCAACTGATTCGATTGCCCCTATTGTTCACCATTGTTTCCCGGACTATGAGTACGGCGCCGGACGATAATTACTTCTACACCAGTACCCTTTATACTCCTGGGTGGAGAGAGGGCAGCAAGCGGAGGTAGAGTTCCTGCCCAGTGCACAACACTTGGCGACAGCGGGGCTCGAACCCAAACCTTATGCTTATGACGCAGCGCTGATCACTGCACCACATGTGCCCCCTCAAAGATAGTCACCTGCCATCTCTAGAAAATCAAACTTAGTACTTAGATTGTAATATTCCACATGCCATCTCCTCAATTTCGCTGGTCTACAAGGTGATTTTGTCCCAGGGACAACACACACCACACACACGTTGACCACAGTGGGTCTCGAACTCACGTTTAAACGTCTATGTTCCCAGTCCTGCACTTTTCCGCTGGACCACCCAGCTAACACATCCCACGCGACGGACGGACTGACATACAGAATGTGGATTAGTATGGCTCTCTTGCAAATTCTTGCAGGCAACACAAAAGCAAACACATTAACAACGAGAGCATCAACGATGCATGTAAACCATTGCTTATGATACAGCATGTATCTGACAGCCTGTCTCAAAAACTTGTTTAAGTGAAAGTTCCTCTTTGCAATACAAATATATAGTTGTGACATGATCCTTAATCACCTTCAAAGTCACAATCTTATTTAAGCTTTCAAATTGAGGGAGCCCTGTGTTTTTTCTGTTCAAATTGTCTGTTGTAGATCTCAGATGTTAGTAAACACCGGACGATTCGGCGTGTAAGCCAACTTTTGTGAACACCCCATTGACTATGACTGATCCTCTCTCACCAGTTACGTAGACTGTGATATGGTCCATTTTCATTGATTTTTCATATTAACAGAAAATCAGGTGAAAATCGGTTTTTTGTAAATGGAACACAAAACAGAATTTGACTTTTGTACAATGGTTAAACATTGGTCTCTAACCTGCTACCCCCGGTGGTTGTCACTTTCCTATTCACAGGCGTAACGCATGATCGCTCCACAAGTCAAAACGGGTCCCTTTTTCGCTAGTTTCAAGTACAATTTCTCAGCAATTTGAACCCTTTTTTTTTAATTTTTTAGTTTTTTGAAATTTTTTACAAACAACTTTTTTTTTTTTTGCATTCAAGACACTTTACAAAATCACCCCTTTTTTGACATTTCAAGAACACACACAAAAACATATTTTCTTTTCAAGATGAACCTGTTTAGCCTTTTTTACCTGTTTTAATCCATCTTTAAAGCCTAATATATGAGGAAAAACAAAATAACATAAAAGTACACTGACTTCAAATAAACGAAAATTCCATTGAATTGTCACATTTCACAAAATATCATTCGATAAAAACTAGCCTGTGTAACAATTCAGATTAAGTCACGAAATGCTTTTGCTTGGCATTGCGCACAACCATGCACCAAGCACAACAGGTAGCTCCTTATTATCATGACGTTTCTTATACAGCAAAAATTACATCAGAATAAACAGTCCAGGCACTTTCAATATAAAAACATTATACTCTTGGAGGACACTCGCAATACACACACTTAAGATGACCCTGATTCCGCACAATTCATCGCAGTGCGTGTATTTCGAGACAACGTGCCCTTGAACTTGTAATGGTCAGCACCCTGATGTAATTCAAATTACCCTGTTGTCCATGGTTCCACAGACCGGCGGTCTGAAGATATCGCTTGATATAAGACCCATGGAATCAGCGGTCCTCTACCTGGGGCACAGAGTTAGAGTAACCAAGACCTTTGGAAGCCCCTGCTTACACGATGACATGAAAATGTAAACAAACGGGGATTCGTCTTGAACTTTCAGCGACTTGTCCCAGGACTGAGTTGTCGAATATTGTGGGGACAAAACATACAAAAATGTAATACTGGATTAAATTAAGCGAAAATTGGTAAGAGTTCTAGGATTTCACATTTCGTATTCCAAAAATTACCCTTTTGAAAATATTGAGTTCATCGTCGACAAAAAAGGACCTTTTTTTACAAATCGCGTACATTTATGTCGCGAACATACTTTCAAATACACCCTTTTTACGCGAAAAAGGGAAAGATCATGCGTACACATGGTCAATAGAGTGACAATAAAACACCGGGGTCTCTACTCTTCTGCCAGGACATACAAAGTTGGGTACAAAAAAAACATTCACCCATGTCATTACAACTTTTCCAAGATCCAGTGAAAAATCGAATAGGTTAGTAGAAATTTGTTTCTTATTTGATATGACGATTAAAATATAGTGTGAAAAGACAAATTGAATCCTCACTATTAATAGGCTATATATCCCTTTCTATTTTACCAAGACATATGGTTTGCGGTTGGGCCACAAGGGTGTGGCTGCTGTAAGATACATAGAGTTGGTAATATCCCTAGAGGGGTCCGAGATCATACGTTTTTGTGAGAAATATATATAGAGAGTACTTCATCTATTTTGTGTAGTATTTATATGGTGCAAAAACAATTGATGTTTTCTACATGTATAACAAATGTTTGTTGAGGAAAGGTAGGCCTACAGACTTTTCTGACTCAAGTATGGTTTCAGCTAACTCCACCAAGTCCTAAGAAGAGAACTGACTTGAAAGATATAAATAACCACTGCTAGTTTTGAAAGTCTCAAAGTTGAAACCAAGTATGGTCAAGTCCCAGGGTCAAGTGACTATACTGAAAGAATACTCTGGGATGAAGATATTAAGGACAACCCCTAATGGATTGGAGAGTGCTCATTGAGTTATAACATTCATTTTAACTCTATAAACATATAAATGTTACTGCCAATGATTACCACTATTGGAATTTGGCCTCTCTTCAAGAGCAAGTAACGTCATTTTAATTAGAAGTATGTTATCAACATCAATTCTTTTGTCCTTGGTATTTCCTCTTCCAAACTAACAGATTAACAATTTTTGCAGCTCTTGAATTTTCACATGGAGTGTGGGGAAATTGATTGTCGTAAATGGCTAAATCGTGAGTTCTGATAATGAACTGATTTAACTTAATACACATTTTTTAAGTTAACATTATGGGTATTAAGAAGACGGCCTACTTGAAATTTTAAATAGATATGTTTACAACATAGTTTTTGTCAATATTCCCTCTTCAGAGGTAGAGTGATGTGCCATGGACTGTTTAGTACGGGGGATGTGCAAATGCCGAAAGTGCTAAAACGTGGTAGTAAATCTTTCAAGCTAATTAGTGAAATGGTTAACTTGAAAGACATATACCAGATGTATCAAGACGGCCCTTTACTTTGAGCACGCGTTTGCACACTGTAAATACTTTGTCCTCAAGGTATGCCTCGCCATATCCACCATAGAAAATGCCACAGGCCGATTACTTTCAAGCTTAAATTTCTGGACTTTGAGTGTTAAAAACGGCTCCAAACTGACAATTACACCCATTTTGGGACTCGCTCTATACATCCCGACTCGGCTCCTCCCCTACCCCGTCAAAATTTCGTCCCCATACGATAGAAATGTAGCCCCCTGATATACAAACGACCACAAAATTGGGACTAACTTCCTCGTGCGTCATATGGCTTATAACCCTGGTTCATGCACAAGGTTACAAAATCAACTGTCGATCACTATTGTCGCCGCCTGTAGATCCCAAAAATTTAGCATTTAACCCATCTCACCACTTGATCTCAGATGACCTTGGAAATGTGACCCTTTGATCTCAACATAATGAAATTCCCATATTGGCTCATGGCTTAAAAATTTGGTTGCAATTGGGAGTTACTCAGGCTTCAAGCCCCAAAACAGTAAGAGCGTCCATCAATACATCATACGTCGGACGGCATGGCCCCCAGGCGTGACAGGCAGAAAATTGACGTTTAGTTTTTTTTTAATCCTTAGGACCAGATGAACATATCTATCCACCTTTTAACCCCGTATGAAAACCATTTACCAATTTCATCAATGTGTTAAATTACCCCCTTGCCTATCTCAAAATGCGTAGAGGATGACAAAGTTGCCTCATCGAGATTTGGAATGCAGTCAAGTTGCCTAGAAACCATATAACATTCAAATATTTCATTTGGCAGACTCTTGTGCAAGGTATGTGTGGTGGACGCGAGGGTTTTTGTTTACGCGCTTGTTTGTTGTGTACGTGAGGGTGTATCTGGGTGTGCGCGAACGTGTGCGGTGTGTGTGTACAGTTCGGGGTGGTATGGTGTTTGGGTTTGGGGGTTGAGGGGTTTTTGGATGAGGGGTGTTTTTTTTTATTTCATGGTATTTTGTGTACTTTTTTCTGTTTAGTGGCGCAACATTTTACAGGCTTTTTGGCTTTTGTTGCATCTCTCCATCTTTTGATATCTTTTGTTGTGTTTATTATTGTGTATCTTTGATGGAAATAAAATATGATATGTGTCATATGCAAGGTCCCATGGACTCAAACCGCTGGACTTCACTAAAACCTCTGTACATGGGTATGGCGGCTTTATGTTCACTCCCAGAGGGTGGTTTGAGTCAATCCACAATGCACCAGTTTTGGGGAAATTTTCACCTCTAGTTCATGCGATCCCATATAAAAAATCCTATCTTATGACATTAAAACCTGGACTTTAACACTCATTTAGGCTACAAAGCATTAGTCTTAGCAATGTTTAAGCAGAGTATGAAATATCTGTGAGTGAGTGAGTGAGTAGTGAGTATTAAAGTTAACGACAAACAACACAATTGTTTTTATATAGTGTCATGACATTTGTCATTTAACATTAAATATAAAAAAACAACGCAATAATATAAAACATTCATTTATTTCAAATTAAACAAAACAATTACAAAAGGATACAACATTATACAGTGATGAACCAGAACAGCACCTATACATGTATTAAAACCACAAAATAACATTATAAAATTAAAAAAAGAAAAAACCTAAAAAATTAAAAAATAAAACAAGTTCAAAAGAATGTTACTGATAAATTTATAACTATTACAAATCATAGATGATGATGATAAAGGGTCATCACTATCCTTGTACCAAGGCAAAAACTCATTCAATACAGATAATCGACAATCACATCCAGACATGAAACATGAGATCCCTTTACAGACCAAATAGATTGTCTCATACATGTACAATTATAAATGGCTCCAATACAATTGGGCATTTGCCCAAAACAAATGATAGATTTTAAATTACATCAAAAATTATACAGTAGAAGTAGAAGAAACCATAATACCTGCTACTATTTACTATTACCAAAAAAATAAATAGGTGGTCTTACATATCTACAATGTACAGTGATAAATTGTTTGTTGCATGTAATTGATTAAGAGACATTACTTAAAGCGTAATACCAACAGAAACATCTTAAAACTGAAATTACACAGTAAAAATCATTACAACATTTATAAAAATCCTAAATTTAAATACAACACGTCTGTTCAAAAACAGACGAGTGCCCCTTTTAGTCGCCTTTTTACGACATGCCGGGAACCACATCGAGCCATTCTAAACCCCGAAACCGCAGGGGGAGAAATAAATATCTTGGGGGTCTTAAATCGTTTGGAACACTTTTTATCCCTAAGTACTCACAGCTGTTTGAGTACAGTACAAATAGGACCTTGCTAAACCTCTGTCCACTCGCAAAAAACCTGTGCTTGCCCACTTCCAAATGAACCGTGGTCAGAATCCTGCTAGAGAGCATTACCAATTAAACTGTATTGAAAACCAAGTAAATTCCTGCAAGTCCACTAGATCCCACTGGGATTCAAAACCGGGGGGACCCTTTGCATCAGATACAAACAACTTAACCACCTAGACTGCACACTCAAACAAAACTGAAAGAAATCACCCAAACCATGTCTGCTATGTTAATTTATATTTTGTTGTTTATAGTACCATTACCATAATTGCCTTACATTCAATTTCATATTTACAGTACATATTATAATGCATTTATAATATTCTTGGACATCAACATAATCATACAGTTTTATGTTATCACCCATTAAGATGGGAGGATTTAACATGGAACACACACACAAACACCATTTGGTGCAAATACTTGTTTTTATGGTATTCTTTGGTATTAAGATACCAGATACCAGTCATCAAAACCTCAATTATAGTTCAGAAAGTGAAACCAGCAACTAAAACAGTAGAGAAGCACGGAGCAAAGTAGAGCATCTTTTATCAATAATCAGAAACGGGCATTGGTTTAAAAATCAAGTTAGCTATTGGAAACATTTTGTATCTGTGATGAAACTCTGCACTGCACTCCCAAGACTGGAGCCAAACATTCCCAATTGGGAGCCAAAAGAAGAGCCAAATGACAAAAGATCCAAGTAAAGTTGTAGAGTTTAAATACTACTTGGAAGAGTTGGTATTTCTTTGTAAATTTTAACAAATCCTTCGATTCTTTACTGGATGCCAAATATTGGTTTTAATAAGCTGAAACATTTAGGTTGCTGATATATCTACTCACCAAATAATCTTAAGCTTTCAGTAAAAAAAAAAATCGGTCGGTCGGGAGGGTCGCCTTCCATTGTGGTTTGTGAACGATAGGCTTCATATGTCCTTTGACATGTCATGTAACCTTAACCTGTCTGTATAATCTCCATAACCAAGTTTGTTCAATACTTCAATTTAGGTCAATTTACTTCAGCCTATAATTACAACTTGATCTTCACAGCCTTTGCTTTATATTGTGACCTTTGACATTAAAAAAAAATGAGGGATTCCCATGTGGCACCTATAAGTTTAGTTGAAATCCATCACATGTGTGCAAATATTTTTGGTAAATGTTAACCATTTTTCACAACAGGACAACATTATCAGCAGACAACAAGAGTGGACACAACAGTGATCTCTATGTCTTAGAGCAGGCAAGACAAAATTGAAGGTGAATTCTTTAGTTGTAAAAAACTTGCTGCAATTTCTTCTCTCTCTCTCTAATCCATAAAGATTACTCTGAATTATAAATCTGTTGGCGAATTAATGATGTTATATTTTTAATGGAGACTTGTAAAATGAATATTTTTGCAACCAAGAATTTGGCCTCTACAGCCTTGCGGACCTGACTTGAAGTTTTTGACCTCTTACGTGGGGTAAATGCTTAATCTTGTTTGAATACTATAATAGATCTGTGAGAGGGTTTTGAAATGAGCGAAATATAGTTAAAACTGGGGTACAGATGGGTTTAAAAAAAGACTGAAAATTAAAAGCTGGAAAAGTTTGACTTTTTGAACGTAATCAAAAAGCGAAATGAATGAAATTCCCCCCCCCCCCCCCGATTTACCTAGAAGTATCACTTTTGATAACAGTGAAAGGCTTAGTTTTCTCATTGCTCGTTCCTAAAGTTTCAGCTTCCAAATCCATTTTCTTTCATTAAGATATGGGACAAAAGCTGCCCGTTTAATGGTTTAAACAATCAATATTAGCACAGTAGTTAATACGGCCTTATAATGGCATTATTGTTTCTACTATGAAACTCAAGGTCTGTTTCCACAATACCTGGTGGGGGTCGGTAGGTGTATGCAGGTGCGAGGATCTCATATCAGGTTAAGAAACCCGGATACACACAAAAATCGGCAAAGCACCTTTAATTATTACCTGAAATATAAGTCTGTGATGACGGTATCATTTTTAGAGCACATGACGCCACTGATCCAAAGGCTTATTTTGGTTTTGTGGCCTCTTTTGAAAAACGCCTTTATATATAGTTGATAATCCCATAACCTTAAGTTATTGGCAATATCCACATATAATGGCCATGAGAAGATTATTAACAGAGTGAGCTACCAGTGTCATACAAGAGTTTAAATAGCTGCAGAGATTGCCATAAATATCAAAAAGAAAAATAGGCTCCAGAGTCAGGGCAGTGACAGATGTACCGTAGTCTGTACCCTAGATGCTCGGGCTCTTGCCTTGGACCATACAATTTAGGGTTGACAAATCAGGGATTGAAATGTTGAACTGTCACAACAGACCACACAGTTTTGCATTTCTTAGTTAAGGCCTATTTCTCAACCCTCAAGAGATTAAAAAATTAATATTGCCTGTTCACAATTAACTGCAACAATGTCACTTTTACCTCATCTCAAGTCACTGCTGTTTGATCCCATGCAAATATTTTTATTCTTTAGAACAAATTTAAGCAGTGGCGACACATTTTGATTAAATGATGTAAGTAGAGATATGCAAGAGCTATTATCTCTGCAAAACAATCAGACAAATCATGCGGGAGGGGGGGGAATCTTGCCTATAGGCCTACAAATGTTTTCATTTAAAAACGTTTTAAAAAAAAAAATGCATATTTCCATAGAAAGACGTGTTAAACTCTTTTACACAGGATGTAGTTAGTTGAAATAAATAATTCAATCAGTTACAAAAGTGTGTCACCGTTTCAATATTTTTGTTTTTTATTTTATTCTGTTTTGTCATAATAATGAGACCTTTAAACCGTGTGGAATGGAGACCCAAAAGGCCTGCCTAAATCTTTATAGTTTTGAGTTTGAGGCCTTCTGTTTAACAAATCTAGAATTGTGGGTAACCAAAAACAAAACTACAAAAAAAAAAACAAAAGCAACATGACAAGGGTTATTTCATTTTGATCAATATATTCTTCATATATAACTTGATACAGCACTATAACTTTTACCATGTTTACCTATTTCAGTGTGATGTGAATGGTGGACACAAGGCATGGATCATGTAGTGTGTTACTACCATGACATTACCACCTAGTAACAAAAACAGGTACGCTCAAAAATTAACCATGATAAGGCAAGACGAAAAAAAATGACAATCGGTTCACCAAATGCATGTGTCACCTGCCATCGTGGTTTGTAAATGATAGGCATCATATGACCTTTAACCTTGGCATGTGACCTTTGACCTCATCAACAAATGAGGGATCCAATGTTGCACCTATGACTCAAGTTTGGTTCTAATTGAATTTCAACTTTTCAATTGAGGTCAATTTTAGTACATTTTACTTACATTACATTTTGACCTTAGTATGTGACCTTTGACCTCATCAGCAAACGAGGGAACAACAACAACAGACATCAACAGCAGACAACAGACAACAATGAACAAAGTGATCCCTATGTGCCTTCCTGCCTTAAGGCAGGCGACACAAAAACCAGCTCGTCTCAAACTTAACGCAAATATGCAAATTCAGATTTGCTGCGTTGTGATCGGTCATTTTGAATCATTTTTGTTAGTTGACAGAAAAGTGGTCCAAAAATGCAATTAAGGAAATCCTGCACAGCACACAGCATTTTGCAAAAAATAATCAGAGACCACCTTTATTTTAACCTAATGACTGCAGATCACATCCTCTTTAGAAGTGTCTTAATTTGCTTTAACTTTGCAGAGTTATGCTTTATACTGCATCAAAATAAAACTGAAGGTAATTTTATTCATAGGATCAGTATATATACATTAGTTTACCGATATTAATTCCACCAAGCCGATTAACCAGATGGTGTAACGAGACCATCCCACAATGCACCAGTTTTGGGAAATTTTATCTCAATAAGGTCATGTGATCCCACAAAATTCTACTATTAACACATGAACCCCGACTTTTACACTCATTTTAGCTCACAAAGATAATTTTCAGCAGGCTTCAAATGTCTTGTGGTCCTTACACTTCTTGAACTTTTTTGATACCTAAATGCCGACATGCGTTTAGTACAATACAGTATAGGCACAATGCAATGCATTATGGGATTGGCTTAAAACACCCCCTGCTGATTCACATTACACAGTCCATTGGGTGTAATATCAAGAAAAAGTCAGCGAGTTTGGGGACACCTGTACTATAGTCTGTGTGTCTACCTCTGTGCAGTGATGTCAGCACGAGATTTGTTCGCAAGAGAAAATCGCTCGCGGTGACTTGAAGCGTTGGCACTTTAACGCGCGTGTACGCGCCCAGAGACTGCATTTCTTGATGCGGGCGTAAATGTTACGACATCACTGCACAGAGATAGAGACACAGACTGTAACTACTTAGAAATGAAGTATCAGGCAAAATAGTTTGGGAAACCCTGGACTACACTTTTAGGTAATTAAGCAAGGTGATGTGGCAGGCAGATAAAAAAAAAAAAAAAAAAAAAAATCAGTACCCATTTTTACATTAGATTCATTTGTCAGAGCACCCAAAAGTAAAATATGATTTTTGATCAAAATAAGCTATTTTTGGGCCAAAAAAGGATGAAAATCACCTAAAAATTTCACAAACAGCCAATAAGACTGCTTTTATTATGATCAGTGACCCTTTTTACATAAATTACGCTAGTCAAAACACCCAAAAGTAAAAATATGAATTCTATATGATTTTTAGTCAAAAAATGGCCAATATCACAAAAATGTCTTGAATACGGTCAATAAGACTGCTTTTTTTGGAATCTACGCCCCATTTTACATAAAATAAGCCACTCAAACCTTCTGCACCAAAAATTTTGATTAAACCCACTTATCTCCTAGGGTATATAGTCTGTGTGTCTACCTCTGTGCAGTGACGTCAGCACGAGATTTGTTGGTTGGTCGCAAGAGAAAATCGCTCGCGGTGACTTGAAGCGTTGGCACTTTAACGCGCGTGTACGCGCCCAGAGACTGCATTTCTTGATGCGGGCGTAAATGTTATGACATCACTGCACAGAGATAGAGACACAGACTGTAACTACTTAGAAATGAAGTATCAGGCAAAATAGTTTGGGAAACCCTGGACTACACTTTTAGGTAATTAAGCAAGGTGATGTGGCAGGCAGATTTGTTCAAAACACCAATGTTGCCTAACTTCATGGTACAACAGGCATCAAAAGGTTACACCTCTCACAACCCTGCTTTTGTATGTGATCCCATACTGTAAGCATTCCCACAACAGCAAATGCTCTCTGCAAATAAAGCCAGTTTTCACTCAACCCAGATAAGAGTACATAATGTATTGACAAGCAATACATGATAACCCAAAGTTCATCTGAGGCAAACAGCATGACCTATTGGTAATGCTAATATCACACTTCTTTGTTAATTGGATTTTACTTTTTGGGTTAATATCTGAAATGAAGGTGTTATGCCGATATACTAAACAATCGTAAGGAGCGTAGCGTTTTTATGACATCACTTCCGTCGCTGATTGGGAAAGCGACTGCCGATATCTAATCGATAACTCGCTAGCGTGCCTAAGCCAGTTGACTTCAATTCAACTCAATCGCTCCGACGCTTCTAGCAATATTGACGTTGGAAGCGATTGATAAAACGCTGCGAGCGTTTAATCACCAGCTGCGACGGCTAGTATATCAGGGGCTTTAGAATGAATAGGTACATACATGTATACCATGTCACATTTCACCTTTTAACACTATTTTATACATTACATCAATCATCCATAATCATTATTAAGTTGACTATTTTCAACTGATCATTGAGTGGTCTATCTCATATTCATATAGGGACTGACATATATCATTTTCCACACTCAATCATAAAGAGGGACTGACATATATCATTTTCCACACTCAATCATAAAGAGGGACTGACATATATCTTTTTCCACTTAATAATAAAGATTATCCCTACCGTGTGGGGTAACAAACACTCCAATGCCAAGATCATATTTATAGTTCACATGAATTGGTAAATAAGTGTATGGATTACATACATTATATTCAACTTTTCACTCAAAACAATGGATTACCCCTACAATACAACGTGTGGAACATGCATTTCATATTTCAATGTACAATGTAATAGATAAGTAGGTAGGTCAAAAACATTGGCACACATTTCCGCTTTTTTCCACACTTAATAGGATCATTACCCCTTCCATCATGAATAACAAGATCAAAGGATTATAGTTTAGAGTTATATATGAGGATGTTCTGGTGGGTTTAATACATGCCAATATACATATTCCACTTCTTAAAATCAATGGATTATCCCTACCATAGGTAACAAGTATTTCCAATGCCAAGTTCATGTTTTATAATCACCTCTATAAAAAAAAGTATATAAAAGACAACTGAACTTCGCATTGTCATAACAAAGGTTATTCCACTACACTTTGTGCAATACTTTGGTACTATGCATGATTATATACACATTGGTCAGGTTTTGTTATCCATCATAATATGTACGGCTAAGTGTAAGTAGTCAATCATATACATACACTAAAACAACCATACCCTCATCCCCATGGTTCTAAGTTCATGCAATGTCTATATACCCCACTATAAGTGAATTTTCACTTCTGGTATTGAACTTAACAGACAGTAAACAGATCAAGTAATGTTTATTGTTGGATTAGCCAACATGTCAATTTTAGACTGGACCGGATGTCTGCACTACAAGATTATTCTAATATTGCAAATATACTTTGTCTCGTCAGTAGTGCCAACGCATGCGTATACCCAGTACCAACTTTCAGTTGCAGTGTGCTTGTGCTTTGCCTAAGCGCGCTGAAAGTCGGTTCTATGTATACGCCCACATTGCTACTTCGTACTTCAAGCAGGACAGAGTATAGAACCAAGCTCTTTGATCCACAATAGGGGATCCACTAAATGGTGCATATTTTTTAAAAATACAGCATTCAATGTGGAAAATTTTTCAATGTTCGGTGATCTCAAAATCATACTATGCCCCTCAGCTTATTCCTTGGGAAATAGTATGGATTTAAGATCACCTTGGGCCTATAATTTCTCCTTATAGCAGTCAATATTGTATATCATGATATCAACAAATATTCACTCCCTATATTTGTCATATCATATATATAAATATCATTTGGTAAAATTTTGACAGTTCCATTTCACTCCACTTTGCCTTGTGAAATTTTGACCTCATGATATATTGTTTACTATCACACTCTCAGGCATTCTATATTTGTATACTATCAACCTGAAGCCATCTGAGGTTATTACTTGTGTGCAACCTGTAACAGGCATGGCAAAGCCGAACGTAACCTATAGTGTATGCATCTTTCTCGAGTCAGTGACGTCAGCACGGTCAGGCGGGTATTTCTCACGCGCATCTAAGTGCTGGCTTTAAACGCGCGTGTGTACACCAGCGTTTTCAGTCAACGCTCCCGATGTAATGGCGCAACCACTGAATATCGCACTGACTCGAGGAAGATAAATGCACTATAGTACGAGAGTGAGTGCATGGTAATTCCCCACAACCAACACTGAATCCCCAAACCAAAATTCTCATTCTCTTAAGTCAGTTTAGATGCATCTTGCCAGTATTTGACATCTAGAAAAAAAAATAAAATACTGCAAGTAAACTTGTGTCATCCCCCTGGCAAGATGGCAGTCTGGAACATGACCTCAGATGACCTTTGTCCATGACCTTTGACATCATCCACATAAGGAACCCCTATTGCACCTTAACCCCAAGTCTGATATACAATTGGATCGATTAAGCCCAAATTAATTGGTCGAGCTATGAGTTGCAAAAATATTGGGCGAGACACAGTCGAGCCCAATATTTTAAAACTCCTAGCGAGACCAATTAATATTGGGCGTAAATCATCCAATTTTATCATTATCATGTTTTGGATCCGATATTTTCCCCCACTTGGACTCCCCAAAACATGATAATGGTTTAAATCGACTTAAACTTTTCAAAGGAGACGCAAAAACAAAAACCTAACCAAAACCTAACCAAACTGGAACACACACACATACATACACATACGGACATTCGCACCCTTGCAAGATCCCCCTCTGCTTTTCAAGTCAGGGGGATAATAAAAATGTGCCTCCAATGCAAAGGAAATAAACCACACCTGCAGCTATAAATGGACACATTCAGCTATAGCTGATGACCTAATGCCTAGCAGTAGTATAAACTGAATACACTCTAATCAACCTGATATGATATATTTGGCAGACAGTAAACTTGGATCTTTCCTCAGTGGTATGATATTATATAACTTTTAACACCATTTTCAATTGATGAAATCACTGAATTACTCAAACTTTAAAGTATTAAATACATAATATGAACACCCAGAGGGTGTATTGAGTCAATCCCACAATGCATCAGTTTTGGGAAATTTCACCTCAATAGGGTCATGTGATTTCACAAAAATCCTATTCTTAACACAAAACACCTTGACCTTTGCCCACAAAACGTTAGTACTTAGGGAATTTTTTGCATGATCATGAAATGTCTTGTGGTTCTGTGAAAAACTTTGGAACACTTTTATCCCTAAGTACTGAACATGCGTTTAGTACAGTACAGTATATGCACATTGCAATGCATTATGGGATTGATTCAAAACACCCTCTGATGAACACCTTTCTCTGCATGATTAAACTGACTAAATAGCCATATTTTACATGATACGAATATCATCAAATGTTCACAGAATGCTCCCTAAATATGTGCTACATTGCAAGCCAGTAACTAAGCTTTTTTCACTGCGGTACATGCATCAAAGTGGCACTAAAGCAGGGTACTTTGCAGATATTCCAACATATTGAGGCCTAATCCTGAGCTGTGTATGCTATTTTTTATCCTTTTGACCACACACAAGTGGAAAACCAAACAACAGCAGTGCTTCCATACACTCAACCAAGTTCTGTGGGAAACAAACTTGCAGTTTTAATGGTAGAGGTGATAACTCCTGTGCTAATATTCATGGTTAACCATTGAAGGTGTATGTTCTGATTGATACTACTTCTGTGTGCCAAAGATGATTGGAACAAGCACCTTTAAATACATTTATAGAAAACAACAAGAGCAATTTCATGCAAGTTGTTGGCCACATGCTTTTTAAAATCTGTCAAAAAGCTTGCCAGATGCACAATGAATGGTAGCAATGATGTCACTGCCATCAGCTAGCAGGCAATAAAATTAAAGTAAATTAATTTCATCTGCCGTTTTTACACAAAGTAAAAACATAATTTTTTATTAAGTTGTGTGTTAGTGATTGTTGTATATAGGTTGATTTCAACATGAATGAATATATTTCTTTACAGGACACCTCTTTAACCCCCGGAGGTCTATGGCCCAATTCTATTGGTTATCATGGGTTATATGATATATTCAGCTAATCAGAGACATGGTAAGAAAAGCTTAAAGGTTTGTAGAGACAACTAGAAAGTCTATTGTGATTGGTTACTCAGAGGTTATGTAATGAGCCAATCAGAGATACTGTAAGAAAGGTGGTAGACCTCAAGGGGTTAAACACATGTGTTTATATACTCTGTCCAGCTCCAAGTATGAAGTAGTGACGCCCGCGTGTACGTTGTACCGACTTTCAGCGCGCGCATAAGCAAAGCACAAGCGCACTGCAACTGAAAGGCGGCACTTGGCATACGGGTGCGTCATCACTTCATACTTCAGACAAGACAAAGTATAGCTGCTCTACCCTTGGTACCTGTAAGGGCACATGAGCCACACCAATTGTCCTAGCTTGCTGGCCTCACAAAACTCAAGAATTTTACACCCATCACCTCATAATATCCAACACAATCCTGACTAGCAGTTTTTGGGTAGGATATCATACCCACCACATAATTCCGTGCATTCATCCTTGTACAAGGGTTGATGAAAACAATGCATACCATTGTGAGTAGAAACAACTTGAAGTTGGTAGCACTAATGTTCATACTCTGTACTTGGTCTATGTCAGGGGTGTCCAACCTTTTTGACGCATGGGCCGCATTGGTTGAATCCACAACTACTGCGGGCCGCAAACAAGTAATCGGGGCTCTCAAGTTTGGTTTATGACATGCCTACAAAAGTCTGGAAGTAGAACCCGTATATATAGCAATATTTGCTAAAAAAGGGACCCATAGCAATACCAGGGATGCAGATTTTGGGTCAAGTTAACACAAATTTTCCATTTTTGTTGACCTTTTAGCAAATTTGGAAAAATTTTGGCTTCAATTTGAGCAAATTTTTATATAAAAGTTTGGTTTCAGATTGATGAAATTGGACTAATTTTCCAACAAAGTTGAAAAAGTTTGGTTTTAGATTGAGGAAGTTGAACCAAATGACAATTTTAAAAAAAAATCTATTATTTAAGATATTTATGCATTTTAATTTTTCTGGGAAGTACCTCGCGGGCCGCATGAAAGCTACTTAGCGGCTGCAAATGGCCCGCGGGCTGCAGGTTGGACACCCTGGTCTATGTTCTATGTGAGTATGTGGAAAATGCGATGCCTAAATAGCTTTGGGGTGTTGCATTTGTGATATTTTTATGCCCACCAAAAATATCTTTGCATTTACAGACATGGAAAAAAGTTCAACCTTGATCAATTAAAAAAATGCTAAAGCTAACTCATATTCCAACCTTTTACCAACCTCTAACCCCAACTCTAACTATATATAACCCTTAAATTCTAACCCCAAGTTCATTGGATGAACCTAACATTTCGGTTACAGATCAAGGTTAAGTTTTTGGGTTTTGCACATAGAATTTTACAAATTGATCACTTTCAAACACTCTAGAACTCTTCAGGGCAGTTGTCAACAATTACTCAGTCAGTGAATTATGCTTAAATCAGGCATATGACCAAATCTCATTGGTTGCTTGTGCAATATGTACATATGTGAACGTACAGAATTTCATTAAAGTGCACATTGATTTATCTCAGTTTGAAGCAACCTTTCAGTTTAAAAGCAACTCAATATCAGTACAGTAAGATTAATCAAACCTTGGTTTGTCATCTACACCCATCTCCCTACTTAATTGGTTCAGCAGTTGTTTCTAACATTTTAGGGGCAGCTTCAAAACTTGGCAAGCGTTACATATGTAATCCCCTTCAAAATTCTCCATGTAACAAATTTTAGTTTATAGTATGCAATTCCATTGGTTCCTAACCATGTGATATGAGATGATATAACATGGCTACAACACATGCACCGTGAAACAATACGCACATGTACTGCTCAAGCCGATCAAATTTGCAAAGTAAACAGGACTGGTTGATATAAGCTCACATTTTTGTTGGTAAAATATACCATAATTTTAGAAATATGTTAATAATAGCCTCCTATTTGAATTGAATGTTTAAGAATGAAAATAAAGTTATTGCTTTAGCCACGCCGTGATCTGCGTGTCCTATCATACGGCAAAAACTTACTATTTCTTAACTCGGCTCACCTCATCGTTCTATTAAAATTAATGCTGTCACCCATGTGATACGACATGATAGACACACGGAAGAGGCTAAAAACAATATTTACATTTATTCGCTAATTAGGTTACACATTCAGTGATGCATTGGCTTAAGTTATAATAATTCTTGCAGAAAGGGAAAACACAATGGCTGGTATTCTGAAAGGGAGGACTAACTCAGACATGGGTTTTAAAACATGGTTAGTCCTACCTTGGCGTGGGACTTGTTTCTTTCAAACTACGTGAAAGGTTAAGGTGTAACGTCGTGAAAAAAATCTTCAATGATGGGCCAGAACAATCCATCCATAAGGATTTTATCACATGTTACAGCACAACATTTAGAGTATGTTTGGAAGAGGAAACAAAAAAAAGGTCCACTTCTGGTTAGGACTAACCCTGTTTTAAACCCGGTCTAAAGTTAGACTCCCTTTCAGGAATACCAGCCAATACTTCATTCTATAGTAAACTCTGAAAATAAAATTTGTAGAACAATCTTACAAAATAGGCAGAAATCTAGAACTACAAAATGTGCCAAGTGAGTTTGATTTGTCAGGTTGCCTTGAGATTGCCAATATAAATATCCAAGTAACTAAAATAACTCTTCACTGCAGAGCAGAAAGAAGGAAATTTTGTTTATTTGGCAGTTTTTCTTTGCCAATAAAAAACTGACAAAACGGGCTTGAATAGAAGTGTGAAGAAACTGATCCCATAAAAAAAAAGTACTATAGTCCAATGATGTGAGATTTAAGGAAAACTTGATTGGCAAACCTTCCCCAGTGGTGTGATCCCCATCAGTCAATTAACTGATATCTGTACTACATACTAATGTTTGTGGAATTAGTTTGTTTGCTTTTGTTTTTTCTTGATAAGGTCCCAATCAGAATGATACAATTTCTGTGGGAATTTTCATTACTCCCTGACAATTCAACAAACTTAAGAACCAGGGATGGGCACATTAGAAATTTCCTGTGAAAATTGCTATGGCCCTGGGCCCAGTGGCTAAATAAACGCTTGGAGCGATACTAACGGTTTATGGGGGAAGACTCTAAAGGCTAAAAACAGAAGAGGTTTTAAAGGGGCATACCCCTCAGAAACATGTGGGTATTTTTATGCGGAAAAACATGACCCAAGTCCAGTTATTGTGTAACAACATTTTTTTTTTTACATTTCCAGCTTTTTATTATAGCCAAATTCCAAAATTTTGGAAATTTCGAGAAGTCTTACATCCCTGAAGAACCTTGTCTATTAGAAACTGATTATGCAGACAATTATTTTTTTTTTTTCATTTTTTAAGCAAGTTACAAGTTATTTTTGCTCAGGGGAAGGATTGTTGCTGCAACAAATTTTTTTTAAGGCGGCTACTACTATGAGCTAGTAAAATTCAATTCCCTTGGCACAGTTCAGTAGCTTTCATTCACCAATGTATGGTGGAGAGTGTGGCCCCTAGCGGTTTAGGGTGTTGGCTCTGGCGCAAATTTACAATCAAAATTCCCGGGTTGAACTACGGTGGGGTCGTGGCACTTGCGGGATTATTCGGGTACTACCAATTCGGGATTTGATCGGTATACCAGCTATTGATTCAATACAGAATTTACGCTCTCCTCCATGGTTCCACTTGGATGGGCAATGGATCATGTGATGAAAGCATCTCGGTGCCTCGGAGGGGACGGTTAAGCCGTCGTTCCGTGTACAGAGAGCCACAACTGTACATGTAACATCACAGTCAGTGTCGAATAAGAGGAGGGTGTAACCCCCTGACTTTTCCCAATTCGCCCCAGCCTCAAATAGGCGCGCCATGTTAGGCGCGTCCCGTATCATGGATACAAGCGGCCCCGGATAAGCACACTTGATGAAACAAAATCCTAACACCACCCAAACCATCACCAATGGGCCTGTGGATACGAGCAAAACAACACAAACAAAAACCATGTATTAGAAAATATACCCCATGGTTTTTGGGTATTGATATATGATACCCAGATTTCCCAAGGTCAGTTCATGTCAAGTATTGTACAAAAGTACAGCCCACTAACCTGTGCCTTGGTGGAATGAGATATTGTAATCATAGGGACTAAAGCTGATGTAAATATATAGCTCTCTGGTATCCCAATTGTAAGTCTTTTTCAATTCCAACAAAATCATGAATTCATTATACCAGAATGTTGTGAAGTAATATCATTACATGGAACAAACTCTTGGCAACTTTCCACAAAACTTACAAAACTGACGTTTGAAAACTTAAAAATTTAATTTATGGTTTGTTAATTGGGTTTATACAAAGCTTAAAGAGAATGAGATTTCAGAAAGAAGCGCCCCACCCCCCAATATTTCTCAAACCTAGGTTTTTTACACATTTGGAATGCTCCCAATGTATTAGATCACACCTGAAGTGAATAAGCGAATACGCCTTCTTTATGTAATAAGATGATGATTAGTAGTTTCTGTCGTGGCACGACAGATAAGTCAACGCATGGTTTTCTAGGGGAACGATTACGATAGCATGCAAGTCAAAACAAGGTTTGTGTTCGTTTGCACCTCTTGTCCAATAAACCTTCCAAAACGTCTCGGGGTAGGGTGCGTCTACAACCGATCCAGTTAAATTTGAGAGAAATTCATATCCTAAAAAAATCTCCTCCGTCACTTTAAGCACTGGATGCCAACAATGCCACATCATTTCCAGTAAAACTCTGCATGAATTTCACCAAGAAAACTTAATGGAAAATCCACCTGAAATTGGACCAAAATCCAGGCAATTAATTATGTGTCCCATTTTCTTTACAATTTGATGCATATTTTGTCTTCTACTAAGTTATCCCTTCTCATCCTAAAGCTGTTCTTCTCAGCCACCTCACATGCTCAATTAAAAAAAAAAATATAAAATCTTGGCAGTTTATGAAATCATTTATAGGAATTAAAGGCAGTTCTTATAGTTGGTATGGGTTTCCAGCTACCACACCACCAAGGTAAATTGTGATTTAAACAAAATACATTGCAGTGTTTCTAGAACACACTGATTTGTGAAATGCCAAATATGTGCAACATGGTGCACAGATGCATCTCCATATGTGCAATTTTGATCCAAACTTAATACAAATATTAAAAAATGACCCAAACATAAGAATAAAGCGCATCCCAGTTTGTTTTGGTTTTCTTTGCATTTGTGGACAAAAATTGTCTTTGAATTAAATGTTTTGAGTTTTGGATGAAAGTTGAAAGATCTTGTCCAGTGTGCAAGTCTCTAGCTGGTCATCCATCATATCTGCTAAACGATAGCAGATGATTGAGTAGAGGCTGAGGAAGCTTGGGCCCATTCTTGATAGTGTTTTTCTTTACAAATGATCAGCTTTTGAAATGTTTTTCCTCCAGGATGAAATCTGAATGATCCAGTCCAAGAGTGGGTGTAAAGTCTCCAGTTTGCACAGCCATCGTATACACTAAACACAATGGATGGCTAAAGGTGGGTTCATACTTCATCGGCAGACGTCTGCAGACGCTAACCTTTTGAACATGCTTTTTACGCAAAGGTGTGTGTTAAGGCAACCGCGAGCGAAAAGAATGTTCCCCAAAGATAGAGTCGGCCGACGTCTGCCGAGGAAGTATGAACCCACCTTAATTAAAGGCCGACTCAGAGATTTCCTGAGGAGGGCGCCCTCAAACCAACCGTTGTTTTTGCCTGTTAATGCGTTGTCCATATATTCTAATCACAGTATGAAATAGCTAAGCTCAAATCGAAGTCCTTCATATAGAAAATCACAACTTTGTTATAAATTTCCGGATCCGGAATTTTTGTTATACACAGTATCCTATGGGACTGTTATACTACAAATAAATGTTTACTGCATGGAAACGAAAAATCCGATTCATCTCAAACTTTGGAATTGGGGATTTCAGGTGACCATCTTTAGTTCGAGTCGACTATTTTTAATAAATACACAAAAAATTTATTTCAAAAATCTCTGAGTCAGCCTTTAAGGAAACAATGAGACAATGAGGTCACTTCATGTTGGCAATCAGTTCCCACACAAAATCTGTATATTGCTATTCCATGATTTATAATTAAAAAAAATAAGCAAAAAAAAAAAAAACTGATGACCCTAACCAGGTGTAAAACACTCTGGACGCAGTACAGTAGTTCTGCGACTTTGGTCTTTCACCTCCAACCGATCAATATTGGAAGAAAATGCAAACAAGAATTCAGCAGTTGATTGGCTTACGTCCATCATACTTACCGCATCTGCATTTGCGGTGAGTTGCAGTCCGATATATTCGCTCCATCATTTTTCATCCGCAACACTGGCAATGCACCGCAGATCCAGTAAATTAATTTGAAACCTTTCTTGCAATATACAGACTGCAGTATTCTGGAAGAGACTAGCAATATAAATTCTGGCACAGCAATTCACATTTCACAGCAACGCAGATGCTTAAAGTATGAACGGACGGACCTCAAGACGTTTAAAATGATATGGTTTAGAATAATTTCTATTGCAAGACATTACATCTGTGTAGATCCATAACTTGCCAGACTGACAAATAATGTAACATGAACACCACCGTGTTGTATTCAGTTTTACATTAAGTTAGGATCTTGTCAGAAGGTGTATTGATCAATCCCACAATGCACCAGTTTAGGAAATTTCACCTCATAGGTCATGTGATCCCACAAAACTCCTATCTAACACTAAAAATCCTGACGTCAACCTCATTTTAGCCCACCTAATGCTTAGTACTTAGGGACTTACTGTTGTTGTGTTCATGATCATGACATGTCTTTTGGTTCCTAGGAGACTTTTTATTCCTTTTAATACTTGACATTTGTTTAGTACATAACAATTACAGCACATTCAAGCATTATGGGTTGAATCAAAGCACCCTCTGGTATTACATTAAGGTAAGTTGCTTTTTGTGCTGATAACCAATCTTTTTTACAACTTGCATGAATACTAGTAACATGCTACTTTTATCATACTAGCACGTAAGAGTAACCATAACAAACATTGCTGCGAACTGGGCCTCTCAGATAGTCTAAACTCTTGCGAAGTCTTCCATGGAGCATGATCAGTTGCCAGACCCCACATATGATGAAGTAGAATGGCCTCTTTAACATATCCAAGATGGCCGCTTTCAGAAGTGCAAAATATTGGTCAGAATTTACTATGAAAAAGTTAAAATATAAGCAAAATAACATGTAGTCAAGTACACCTTCAATCCAACAATCGGCAAGAAGTCTGGCACGTGTCTGCTCTCACGAGTTAAGTAATAGATGTATGTCTTTGTTTATTTTATAGGCGCCCCCTGTTTGGTGTAAGAGAGAAACGGCAGGCAAAAGCATGTATACTTTGCATGGGGAATTCTGTTTTTGCTGTAGCTATTGTTTCGAATTAAATAATACTACTTTGCCTATCAAGCATAAGAAGCTTAATACACAACCACTGCCTTTTGTGACCAATTTAGATCAGGAAAGATCTGCAATTAATTTTCCCAGATTTTTAATGTGGTCTGTCCACAGAACCACTGTAATAGTTTTGTCCTGCCATGAAAAGCAACAGAGGGCCTTTTCCTGAATGCAACAAGTGACTCATAGGGTCAATCATCTATAAACACGTCCCTTCCGAAGTTTCTTCTATTTGATGTCTTGATCATCAGTATACTTGGAACCTATTTATCTGGTAACCAACACTCTCAATGACGGTTCAAAATTCAAAATTGCACGTCAGTCCCTGTGGTATTCTTAAGCATTACCCATGACTGACCAGCTGGCATTCACATGATCATACTATTGTTGAAGTCGGATGGTAAGGTTTAGAATCATTGGTACCCTGGTATATTGGCTGCTGTAGCTACATACTCAGATTTCTGATTGGACTATTCCAGAAGGTGAGAGTGTTTTAGAAAACTGGACCCAATTGTTGCCAGAATTACTTCCAGATCTGATGGTACACAAAAAAGAAGGTTGTGGTTCAGCAAATGGTTTTGTCTGAGAGTCTGTTTTGTTTTTTTGGTTTTACAAATAACTCTTTGGCAGCCTTTCCTCTGTATTTTCTCAAATTTCTAGTCCCATCATTAGTAATTCTGGACGTTAGCAACATGTGCATATTCATGGATTTCAATGTGCATTTTGGGATTTTCCAGCACCATCTGTTTTTTTATTACAGATCAATAGATGCACTTTGTGTACCTCGACATTTTTTGTGATAGCTTAAGGTTGGTAACCTTTGAATTCATCGCACCGCATCCACTTTAACAGTATGAAAACACTTGATGCAGCGTGACTATGTATGTCATGGTCCTACACCAGGACTTGAAACTACAACCTTTTCTTAATTAAAAACCCTGGACCTGTGCTAGGCAATTTCCTGGGTCTTGCACACCAAGGATTTTAGCGGTAAAGATTGGCCTGTTGTGACATGCAGCCAGCACAATTTTGGGGCAGACCAGCCGATATCGGGTTACAGTTTCTTTGAAAAACAGCCTAGAGACGAGATATTATATCTAAAATCAAGGGCAGGTTCTGGCCAGAATTGCCAACGTCTCCCTAGCTTTAGCAATGGTTCAGCTTCACTGCGCTAAATTCAGGCTACTTCTAGCCCAGGTTCCCGGGTAAAGGGTTAACAGTTATGAAATCCTAATGTGGCAAAATCAAAGGTTACTGAGGGCTGCTACAAATGAACGAGTGCATCAATGGAGTACCCCAACTCCTCCCCATGCATGATAAAGATGGTGGCGAGCTACAAGTTCATCTTTCCAAATTCCTTGGCATTACTGCATCTCCTGTATATAGCATGTATATTGGGCAAGCATGCAAGTGCCCATGTCCACAAAATTGTGCCTACAAGAACTCATATGGCATTTGAATAAAGCATTGGGCTGTGGTGAATGATAGGCAATATTGGGGTGTGTAATGAATGCATATATATTTGCACCGCCTTAAGGCCAAGTACTGAGTGATGTATAAGACTTATGTGGGAGGTTTTGAAACAAGAAAAAATGGAGTTGCATTGTTGCGTCATTGACCAATTGAGTCATGGGGGGGGCGGAACACAGGCTAGATGCCAAACAGGTAGGGAGGGGTCATTATTTACGCCGGGGGGGGGTAGGGGGGGGGGGAAGGAGGATTGAGGGGGGAGGAACCCGAAAAAAATTTGTCAAGAGGAGGGGGGGAACCTGAAATTTTTCATCAAGGAGAGAGAGAGGGGAACATGAACTTTAACATGCTAAATGGGGAAATAAAGCATAATCAAGGGGGGAGTGTGAAATTTTTGAACGGAAGCAAGGGGGGAACGCGAAAATTGTTGCCGAAAAAAAGTTGAAATCCTCCATTCCCCCCCTTGGCATAAATAATGACTGCTCCCTTAAGCTAGTTTCTAATTCTGGTATGCATATTGTTGAGCTGCTTAGGTTTGTTTCAAATAGTTGCAATAAGCAGTAGTGATGAGCTTTAGTCTGTAAGACTTAATTTCCATTGAACTAGGTGGTATCATACGCCTAACGGAATTAGAGGCTAGGTTGACCTGTTTTTCTACTCACTGTGCACTAGCGAAGTCTCCCAATCTGTCCCCGTTTGTTGTGCTGGTTTTGGTTGTGATGCTGCGCCAAATCCTCCCAATAAATCTACTTGTGGCTGTTGTCCTTGCGTTGGCTGTGGAGCACCAAATCCACCTGAGAGAAACATTAGAAATTCTAGATAAGACTGCATAAACAAATGTTTTGCTTCTCGTCCGGCAGGGTTGTTGTGAAATGTATATGAAGAGAGGTGTTGTGATTGTTCCGTGTATGCCGGGTGTGTATGCTAATATTTTTTTCAATGTTAGTGCTCTCTATGTGTGGTGCCATTTTAGTCCATTTTGCAGCTGGGCATTAGATTAGAACTTCGTATCAGGTGTATGCCTAAAGTTAGTGCACTCTATTTGTGGTCCCAATTTTAGTAAACAGTTTGCAGCTTGGCAAAATATTTGGGGCCTATTTTTACTAGGGCCCAAGAACTTCTACGTGTTTTGTTACTGTTGTAAAACAACAAGTTGCAACTCCTGAGTAATATAATCGTATTAACAATTTTTTCTATACGAATCACAATTATATAATCCTGCAAAAATCATAAGATCAATTCCAGATAGTTCATGGGGCCCACTTTTTTGCCCCCCCCCCCCCCATAAAATTTTAATGAAACAATATTTTTTTTCCACCAGACATACTTGTTAGACCTGGTTAATTGGTAGTCCACAGAAAATGCAGATCTCACTTGTTTAATTACTGAAGTGCCACCAAAGATCCTACAATCAAATCATGGTCCTGCTGAAAAGCTCAACTTTAGGCCAAGTCATAAACGTTTAGAGCCCATACAACGCTAAAGAATGGAATTTGAATTTTTTCCTTTTTAAACTCCGCTGTACACATAAAAGGTACCTTGTATCAGATTCCAAACATTTCTTTTACATCATACATACCATTAAGGTGAATGCTAATTCTGCCTGTACTATGCACATACTTTATGAAACAATAAACCATATTGCAGCTTGTGGATCTAACCGTATATAAGTCGACAAAGGGTTTTGGGCAGATCAATGACAAAATCCAAGGGTTTTCTGATGGTAACAAATCTCAGGTTTGATGGTGTATTTTGTGATCTCGAGGCCTGAGGATCAGTAGTGCTTCTTACCCCCTTATGCATACAAGATAGGCCTTTTGGCTCCTTGCTGTTCTCATATGCCCATCCTAACTTTAGAGTGTTGGAACTTGGACATTTCAGGAATGCAATTTTTAAATCAACTTATGCTTGCTGCACAATTTTTCACTGAGATAAAAAATAAATTTTTGCTTTCATAATTAAAAAATTACACATTTGTAAAGCCTGCATAATTTTGTACCACTGACTGGCAGCCATCTTGGATGTGCGCAGGAAGGGTTAAGGCTTATGGTTCCCATAACGACCTACCTAATAAATCCACACTACTGGTTTGTTGTTGCTGACTAGGTGCTGCTGATGTAAACCCACCAAATTGATTATCGGATTGTTGCTGTTGAGGAAGAGCAGCAGACTGACTTTGGTTTGGAGATTGTATTACTTTGGTTCCTGGAGGTGGGGGTAATAATCCTGGCATGCCTCCGCCCCCTGTACTCCTTGGTCTCGAACCACTGCCTTTTTTAGTCTATTGGTGCAATGTAAATACCCAAAGATTTATTGCAACATTAAAACTCTTAACTACAAATACCTAAACCAGACATATTAGCCATAATAAAAGGTGACTTGGCATTTGGCTCGTAATCCCTCATATTGGTCTAATGGCCATTTTTGTCTACCCCCAATTGGTCTAATACCATGTAGTCTAATAACCATTCAGCTGAAAACAACCATTTAATCTAATTAGCCATGTAGTCTAACATTCATCTGGTCTAAAACGCATATCGTCTATATCCATATCGTCTATAACCGAATTTCGGTCTAATGCCAATTGGGTCTAATACTACCCATCTGTCTAATTGCCATCTGGTCTCATATCCATCTGTCTTATATCCATTTTGTCTAAACCCCATTTGTTCTAATATCCAATTGGTCCTAGGTATCAATTTGGTTAATATCCATTTGGTCAATATCCATTTGTCTAATATCCATTTGGGGTCTAAAACCCATTTGGTCTAATATCCATTTGGTCTAATATCCATTTGGTCTCATATCCTTTGTCTAATATTCATCTAGTCTATATTCATTTGGTCTAATACCCTTTGTGTCTAATGTCCAGTGGTCTGATGTTCCTATGTCAATATCCATTGTCTAATTTTATATCCATCTTTATGGCTTGAAGTCAGATGATCAAGTTTGTTTGACAGAATGAAGAAAAAGTAAGAAAAGAGAAAAATAAGTGCATTATTACCGTGTTTTTTAAAGCATGATTTCATACTAAAATAATTAATCTGTGTTCTCTCTATTTTCATAATTATGCAGCCCCCCCTCCACACAGTACGTTATGGTCAGAGTAGGGAAATTCCTTCTATAAATGTAGGCTTTGGAAATGAACGTTGCCGTACGTTCCTTTCATTTTGGTGTTCTTTGTCGGTGAGTTGTGGGCATTCTGCTTTATTTATTTTGTCTTACTTGTTCCCTACATAAGTTTGTGTAATACTTTGCTCCCCTTGATCTTTTTGTTGTTTTGGGGTGTTTGGTACCTTGACCGTAGATGCACCTGCTTTGCCTTCCGCATAAACACAACTAAATAAGGAAATGCACTCTGATTCCGACTCATGGTCAGGAGAAAACCTGGACTACACTAACACTGCTTCTGCAATACTTTCAGTGTATCCTGGGGACACGGACAACATGCTATGGAAAAGTCAACTGCTAACAATGCTAATGACCGCTGTAGATGGAGGTAACTTGTGGTCGCCTGCTCTAGCTGCAGCAGAAATGATTATGATGTTGAGGGTGGCATACTGGGATATTGCAATTGGCAGATTTTTTTTTTTGTCAATATTACCCCTAACCCGGACGCGGGTCTTTTGCCGCCGCGGCCCAATGCAACGAGGGGCATCTTTTTTCTTTTTAACGGCCCATATGCAACGAGCCAAAGTTGCGTTTCATGCATCTCGGCCGTTTTTCCGGCACAGGAATAAGTACGTAAACAATAACGGCCCAGATGCACTAAAAACATCGCGTCATTTTCCTGAGACGGCCCAAATGCAACGAAAAACATCGCGTCCATTTCCCGGAAGACTGCCCCGATGCCACGAAAAACATCGCGCCATTTACCGTAGCCGCGTCCCAGATACAACAAAGAACATCGCGTGCGAATGCAATAAAAACAGGGTAAATAAATAAATGATAAACAAAACAATAAATGGATGTCCGTACTGCACACTGATCTTCATGAAATTTGTAGCTTATAGTTTCGCCAGTCGTGCGTGTCCGCTATTACCTTGTCATCATAGTCTTGCGTGGCGGCTATTAGGCTACGTCATGCCCGTTTACGTCATGAATGCGTTTATGCAATAATTAAAAAATCGCCTTATCGAAAATGGTGGCTCTATCAACCATGAAATCGAAATTGTCTATGGGCATTTGTACAGTGTCCACCGCCTGATGCACGCATTGCTCCTTCCTGCGGGCAAACCGTCCGACATGCAGTGAACGTATCGCATCATTTCCCGCTAATGACGGCCCAAATGCAACGAGGAACATCGCGTCATTTTCCGTAAAGACTGCCAATGCAACAGGAACATCGCGTCATTTTCCGTAAAGACCGGCCCAAATGCAACGAGAACTCGCGTGCATTTACCCGGTAGACGGCCAGATGTCAATGAGGGCCATGAGATCAGTTGCGCGACCAAAAATAGTTGTTAACGCCGAGATGCAACGAGAAACATTTCCGTACCCGGTACCACGTTTTTCGTTGCGTCCTCACTGCATCTCGGCCGCGTTAGGGTTAATCAATGTTTAAGATCATTATTTTGGGTTTAAACATTCAAATGGATATTAGACCAAATGGATATTAGACCAAAGTCTAGACCACAGGGTTATTGACAGATGTATATTAACCAGATGGCTTTATAGCCAATCAGTATTAGACCAATGGATATGAGACCAAGATATTAGACCAATGGATATTATACTAAATGTTAATTAGAACCAATGACCAGTGTTTTGTGGTTCATTAGACCAATGGCTAGAATGAAATGGGTATTAGAACTAGATGGGGCATTAGACCAATTGTGATATTAGACCTTCTGGTTGTTAGATAATTGGATGTTAACTAAATGGCGATTTAGACAAATTGGTATTAGACAATATGGTTTAGACGATTGGAGTTAGACCAAATGGCTATTAGAACAAATGGATAAGACCAAATGGCAATAAACTAATCAAAGAGGTACTTCCCAATACAGTTTTGCTTGGCTCCCGAATTTGCAAATGCAATGGCAACATTTCTGGAAATAATATTTAAGTCCAATTTAACAGACAGCCAGATCTTTATCTGATAGAATTGCCTTCACCCCAAATCCCCATCTGCAAATTTTCACGCCGATATTTCAACCCGTTTTTGATGTGAGAGCTAAAACGTTATTTTATAATCCCCTGATAGTGCGGTGTAAATTAATATTGGTCGACCAAATGAGCATATTTTCGCTCATAACATCCAAACGCAACATCTTTAGCCCAATATTCAACATGTACACGAAAATAGTAGCTTTCTCTGATACCAAAATGTTGACCACTTCCGTAAAATCTGGGTCCCTGGGGACGATGCTTATTAGCGATCGGGCCAGGACCTTAACCAAAGCTAAAGCTTAAAAGAAGTTGACTTGCCCTAACAGCTCCTACGCACTCCCAAAAATGTCAATCTGGCAGGATTTTTTAAAGCCTATTTTATCCCCAAAAGGCACACCACAACTACTTGTAATTTTTGGGCTTATTTTGCCCAATTTTCAAAAAAGCAAAGGGCACTAAGTTTAACTGGGCACTCATCTGAATACACCAATAAATCTTGCTTTTTTTGAGTGAGGACAAGTGACACCTATTTTTTAGCCAATTTTTAAACGCAGACCTACTTCAATGTTCACAGAATGACAGTGAAATATCCTTTTAACCAAACAAAATTAATCTCTCTTATCTAAAACCAATACTTTAAAAAAAAATTATTGCAGGAAATTAGCCATAATTACAGCAAAATGAAGCCAAAATATTCTTTTGCAAACCCAACTCTTACTCCAATATTTAATGTGATTTTCTGTCCTTCCTTTGAATCCCAAGTCTGCTTTGGTCTGTGTCTACTGTGCTGCTTTTGTTTTTCTTCAATTTTTGGATTGTTTTACCATCTGCAAGTGATACAAATTAAAGAACATTCATAAATGTTTATTAGAGAGAGAGAAGAAAAACGATGAACTATATATAATTGATAATAATACATAATAATACCGTTTTGATATACGCGCTTAGTCCCCCTAAACAGGACAGGCGCAAAGCGCGGTTGAATTATTATTACGCAGCTTGCAAACATAGTCAAAATCATTTGGCTTTATCTAGGTGGACTGCTCATCAAAGAAATGGCCTTACAAGTGCACAAGCTATCGCACTTAGATTGTAAATATTACCCATAACAGCTCCCCATATTTTGGTGGGTCAACGAGGCAATTGAGATTAAGTATCTTGCCCAGGGAAACAAAACAGTGCCCACAGTGCCGGGCTCAAACTTACATTTTAACTGTCTTATCATTGCGAGTCCTACACTTCACCATTGGACCATTGATATTGTCCATGACATGGCGCGTATGTTTAATGAGCGTATAGGTGTGCTTAGAAGGTTTTGGCCGCACACATGTGGATCGATTCATTTATGAGCAGGTGTGTGTGCTGGCATTTTTTAAAAGTTACTGCATGTAGATGAAAAAAAATTTTTTTTCTGATTAGTAACGTGTATGACATTAAGTAAAAAGGTCTGTTAAACTTCCTTCAATTCTGATACCAAAATCTCAATTGATGGGATGGGACTAATAAACTAAGAGAGATAGTAGTCTTATTGATTGTGTTAAATGAATACATTTATGTGCGCTTCGACTCAGGTATCAACTTTGTGCTCAAACTATATTTGTAAATTAAATGCTATGTTAGATTGATAGAGTGGTGTATTGCATTTGCTTACTTTATTTTTATGCGTTTTGATGCATGTCAGTTCAGTTTACGAATTATTTTTAGCAATGAAGGCTGACTCTAAGATTTAAAAATAAGTTTTGATATTAATTAACATATAGTCAGCTACAACCAAAAGTTAATTACAAAGTTTGAGATGAATCAGTTTTTTCCTATCCCCTCTATAGGTATAGTCATTCCAGGATCAGGGTGTGAGGGACATGTTTAAAAAACGTGGGAAAATCTGTAACGTTCGTATACAGAGAAATCCTTGTCCTACTCTCCAGCTGTCAGTGTCAGTGAGGTTTCGACTTGGGACAGACATGCGGCACTTTCGCTACCACTTAACTATAAGTTAGATGGCCTCCTGTGACAAAAATCCCGCAAAAATTATTCCCGAATTTTTTTAACATTTCTCAGGAAACCGGAAAGATGAATAACCATTGTTACCTCAATCACTTGCTATCGATGGAAATTCCGCTTGCGATGCATGTGAAGATTATTCCCTACGGTTACCGTGTGCATTCTCTCATGATCTTCTTCGATGTGAATTTTGTGTCTCATTTTGTCCGAATATCTAACATATGGCATTTTTTTGTTTTTTTTTTTTGGTACAGTTGCCATAATAAATAGTACTTGTGTCACTAACTTTATAAATGTTAGGTTTCTTTGATTCCTTGAAAATGATGGATGGTGTGGATGAAATTAAGTGTAACATTTCTTTCAAGTGCCTGAGATCAAGCAATGGCGAAAATTAACATCATACCTATAGGCCGCGTTCAAAACAAACACACACACATCGCAATGGAGGGCTCTCAATAGCCTTCGTGTGGGAAGGCGGGGTTGAAGTTCGCGAAAATTGCCTTTCACCATATTCATTACCAGTCGTTTAATAATAAATGTGAACAGTGAAAAAAAAGCGATTTTTTACCTTTTATAAACGGAACGTGAATTTAGATTAGGGATACAAACACCGCGACGCGGGCAAGATAAAAACGCGGAAGGACGAAATCGCGCGAAAAGCGGAACTCTCACATCCCGCAGGATAGGTGAAGTTGAAGGATGAGGCTGTCCAATGGGTCAGCCACCTCTAACTAGCATTTGTGTACAGTCACATCAATAATAAAAAAAAACCACATCGCTGTTGCCGGACCGTGTGAGTCGTCACGGTTTGTGAATGGGATCAAAGGTCACATGAGATCACCAACATGTCACCCCACCCCATCCTTTCCACCAAATTACATCATTGTAGCCCTTATGAAACTCACACGGCATGCAATATATTAAGGGTTAACATTTTGACCGGCCAAAGGTCACATGAGTCACCAACATGTCACCCCACCCTGCCCCCTCCTATCCAACAAGTTACATCATCGTAGTCCATACGGAACTCATACAGCATGCAATATATTAAGGGTTAACATTTTGACCACAGACACACACAGCAGACATACGACCAGAGTAATCCCTGTGACACAAAAATACAGATTTTCATCAAATCTTACAAAATATGATATCAGTGATATCAATACATTTTGTTGAAATTTTTGGGATCGTGACTTCTCCCAAGTACTTTTTGATGAAACAGTATATGGAAATCTTCATCCTGGGTGCTCTGCCAACAAAATGGAATGGAAAAAAGCAATGTTTCTTACTTAAAATGGTCTTGCAGTGCTACATTGAAGTCAAATGAGTCGCCTCTGTCTGAGAAGCCAATGCCTATGAACGCATGCCTCCCTGAAAAAGAAATAAGACAAATTAGTAAAGATGTGGCATACTTTCAATCAACCAAAGTCATACCAAGGCATTCTGGCCATGGATATCGTTCAAAGCGGGAGCTATTCAATTTGTTGATATATTGTATAAGATTTAGGAAAGACTTGAATTTGGCAGCCTCAATGAAATAAACTGCATGTTGATGGATGTAGTGGCAGAATATACCGAATTCATCCCAAGATTTATCATCACATCCAATTCCATTTTGTCTGCTAATTTTCAAAAGTTCTA